>PQWD01003309.1:56464-76213 GCA_019425675.1 Leucinodes orbonalis
TCAAATGAGATGTCACACTTATTTAGTAAAGTGAATCGTTACATCCCTGTTCTTTAAGGGGGTAGTACTGGCTCCTGAAACACGGTATTTTTACTATCTTGGGAGCCAGGGCTATGTTGAAATAAGCACAATAGTTGTTAAATTAAATAAATAAATAAAATCATCTGACCCATTGGTTTATGTGTCAGAGGTTACATCGGTCTCCTTTACTTTGGCGCCAAAACGTATTGCAACATATGGCGCGACGTCATAAACGTCATTGTCGAAGCACGTACGCGTGTAATTAAGACGTATACATTACTTGGGGGCTCAAATTAATTAGTGCGCGGGACATCATAAATTAGGTCCGCGGACGGGGCGACGTTTTTGTCGGTCGCACGTTCGGAAACTGGGCCAACGAAATGAAAATAATTGGCATGTAAATGAGTTGAATGACGCCTATTTAAAATGTCGAGTGGGCTCGCGATTTATGCCTCCCTTACCGCCGGTCCGCCCACTCCACCTACCCTTGTTTTTAAATTTACTCCAGATATGTATCTGTATTCGTCAACACGGAAATTAAAACGAGCATGGTTACCGTTGACTTTCTGTATTCCGTTTGATAACAAACTTGGAGCTCGCTCAACATGATTTGATTGTTTTTTTCTTATTAAAACTGTGACGTATTCTCAAATTACTTTCTTATTAAGTGCGGTTTTATGTTTTGTTTTGAAATAAAAGTAATGTATTTTTCCATTTTATTGTATCCATTACATTTAAAATAAACATGCATGATTAAGTATTATTATTTCATTTAACAAATGACAATTCATGTCCGAACCAAATAATATTCATTTCAGATAAGATGATTCAACAAGAAAGGCCAAGAATGTACATCAAAATTTTGGGAAGTTATAACATGCCGTTGTATTTCACGACTCCCGTTATACTTAGCAATAAAATCTTCCACTATATTAAGAATTTAAAGCAACATACATCATAAGTGTTTGATACATTTATAAAATACGGTGCGATCGACTATGATTGCTAATGCAAGTTATCATATTTTTTATGCACAATGTAGCAGTTTTATATATTGGCCAGGCATTTCATTTTGAAATGTATTTTTTGTACACACTTACTCGTATCGTGTTCCTTATCACCGGTGTAATTGGCCTTGTTAAAACCATTTTTATTAAGCTTATGTACAATATACGATCCGTTGTGAACATTTGGCAGCGATCAAAAAGTGCCAGTAGGCACGTATGTCGATCTTCACCTAATCGCCTGGCTACAAATGTCCCATAAGTATTGGTAACAAAAATAAAGGTATCGGGAATCTAAGTAAGACCCATCATCATCATCAGCTCATTAAACGTCCCCACCGAGGGCACGAGCCTACCCGTATAGGGTGATTAGGCCTTAGTCGTCCACGCGGGCCCAGAGCGGATTGGACGACTTCAACCACAACCTTCGAATCTTTCGCAGGCGTGTATGAAGTTTCCTCACGATGTTTTCCTTCACCGTAAGAGCGTTGGGATAACGTACATATATTTTCGAAAATTCGAAAATACATTGGTACGTGTCGGGATTTGAACCTCAGCCCTCCCGGTAGGAAGGCGACAGTCCACACCACTGAGCCACCGATCATGAGAGCTTAAATCGGTCTCAGTGTTAAAATTTTTGTCCCATTAGTCCTACGAGTACACATCACAGTACATTTTTATTGTGACTATACAAAAATCTACGTCTGTATCAATTAATAAGACAATTTTCACTTCATAAATACTTACATTATTATACTCTTTAAACAAGACAAGAGACAAGCTTTTTATGTAAATGTGATGCAGTTCAAAATTACCACATAGAAGTATCAAAGCTCGCATTACGGACACGGCTGCAAGTTACTTTGTTGGCATACATAAGCTGTTGATATTCTTATTCTGCATTATGCACCGAAATGTTTACTTTGGGATTCCATTAACATTGCTTTGAAGCAAAACTGATATATTTATTCACATTTCTTTTAGCTTAAATACAAATTAAAGTTAAAACAGCAGTCTCAATTAAAAATATATCAAGTTCATTGAAGAAAAATCACATGATTAGATTCAAACATCTTCATTACTTTTGTAAATAAAGATAAGTAGAGGTTAAAATATATAACTGTCGTGGAGATAATATACCTATTTTTTCACATTTAATTCAACTGAGACAATAAAAGCATTTCTAAGAAAATCGGATCATATTATAATAAAATAGATACTAAATAAAACATAGTTAAATGTGCAAAAGTAATAATCTTCCTCTTTATGGATAAAAACGCCTTGGAAAAGGTAAAGGCTGGTGGAAGTAAGTAAATCATTAGACCAGAGTATCTGGCAAAATTATTGATACCAGTGTTCAGCAACACTTTGCGATATTTTGTTGAGACAACGAGGATTATTAAGTTACATCCTATTTTATTAGTAAAACTTATTTTAGAATCCATAACCAAGTTGTAATAGATTCTGTCTAAAAAAAATCGTATCCCAAGCCACCTTTAATCGTCCTGAGACCGTCCTTCGGGATATGGCCGAGTCATTAGCCTCAATAATGAGAATACAAAGAGGAAAAGAGGGCGTAAAGACAAAGTAAGCAAGTGGGTTTCACTGAGGAAGTCGTTACAGAGCTATATGGCCCGTGGGACATCAGCGCTGGTGTAAAATTTGATGGCCTCTGTAAGAGCACATCTCATTTTGACGACGCAACAATATGAGTCGACTATAAAGCAACACACCTTGATAAGACTACAATAACCAGCACACTACTGTACCTATAGTATTTTTGTCATCAGAATCAGTAATTTGTTTCGATAATTAAATAATTGAAGAATGGCAGTAAAATAGTTGTATACCGTGAAATTGCTGTACCTATTGATTAACCTGAAACATTATCTGCCACAATAGGGTCTCCCAGATGGACTTCAAGCCATCACCTCTAAAAAAATCAGAGCTATCCCGAGTTAAACTCTTTATAATTAAGAATCGAGTATTAACTTTAGCTTATAAATATTTCGAATAAATCTACCAGTAAACTGTACAGGCGTGATGTAAATAAAGAATGAGAAACAACATTTAGCTTTAAATAGTTGGAAGGTGAAATCCTCATAAAGATAACGAATAAGTATTGGAAATCTAATTCAGTTTACTTTAAATTTGACTTCAAGTGCACCAACCCTTCGAGGATTAGTGCAAATCACAACAAGTTAGATAGGTAAAGTTTAAGATATCAAGCTCCTACCGAAACTAAATTGAACTGAGAGATTATGCCGCTGCTTGAAATTTAACTTGGCTGTTGGATAACTTGAAATAAATATTGACCGGCTTAGGACTTAGCCGTTTCCAAAATGTACCTCAACATAGGCATCGGAATGAAAATTTTCGTTTTTCCCTATTTATTGAATTTGAATAAATTTTAAGCATTTGCGTTTTCAAATAAAAACCAATACTTATTATTTTTAAATGACGTAAAAATGCTCATTATTTTAGTGAACAATTTATTTTAGTAGAAAATGCATTTAATTGTTGAACATCGTTAACTTATTGTTAAGTTCGAACCTGGATTTATTTCTCGTCCACGTGTCTAACAGGAACGATTGGAAAAGTGGCACAGCCATAAATATCATATTATCTATGTACACAAAAATATACATGTATTTTCAAAAAAGTCAGATAATCATAGTCTGAACACTAGGAACAAACACAAACTTGCCGTTCCAAATCTCAGATTGCATAAGGTCGGGGACTCATTTGTGGGATTAAGCATTAAAATATTTAATAAGCTACCACAAAATGTAATTGATTTACCCCTGCATAAGTTTAAGTCTCATGTAAAGTCGATTTTAATAAAAAAAGCTTACTATAGTATTGAAGATTATATAAATGATAAAAACTCATGGACATGTTGATCTCCACGCCTGCACTATTTTTTTTTTTTTATCATCTATTTAAATTTATATAATACTTAACTGCTTAATAGTACTTTTGGAGATTATTATATTTTAACCAATACTTAATATGATAAAAATTGTTTATATAATTATTTTGATTACAAATGATTCTGTATACAACACAATTTGTTTGAAAAGAGTAACTACTGAGTTTCTTGCCTGTTTCTTCTCAGTGGAAAACTAACTCCCGAACCAGTGATAGCTTCATTTGACATTCATAAGTGTTCTATAAGGACCTAAACTGAATAAACACTTTTCATTTCATTTCATTACTTAACTCTTAAACGAAGAAGTAAATTATTTCGAGTTCACTTGAAAATATTCTATTGGAACAGAGAAAATTGTGTCTGGTATCTGTTCATAGTGCATCTGTGTAATATAAGATTAAATATATAGTGTAACGGATTACATTTCTTAAATAATATAAACCTATCAAGTACTTATTTTGTAAAAAGTATAAAAAAGAAATAACCTTATCCACATAATGGAAAGTGGCAATTGCTAAAAATATAGAGCCTCTGACTATTTGAACTCTAACTATCCACTCAGATTTCGTTTAGAGCATGCTTAGTCAGTCTTGAAAAATGGACCCCAATTGATTAACTTGAAGTTCCAGATTGCGCAACTTAGTGTCAGTTTAATAATATACCCTATAAAATCCCCCGAGAGTTCATTCTCGAAAGGTCAGGTGAGGTGAGAATAGTATAATATAGGTTAATGTATGCTACTTCTATTTACGACTGCGCGTGCTGTGGTTCTGAAGTAGTGCATCTGAAGTGCGGAGACCAAAAGGCCATAACCATACAAAGAAGATTGTAAAACTTGCAGTCAAGAATGTAAATTTTTAGTATGTATATACAATAGGAAATTCCTTATTTCTTTATTTTAGTATGCCTGATAACGTTGGTTCAAGATATCCACGACCCATATTTTTTATGATTGTTAATTTGAAAAAAAAAATACAAACTATAAAACACACTTGTTTGACAGTTTCTTTGTAAAACCAATTTAATAAACTAGTAAGATTCAATCTAAACCAATTTTATAAAACGCCAACATTTACTTTGAATCATTGTAAAGAGTATTTGAAAAACAAAATTACCAACCCGCATTGAATCCGCGTGTTGATATTCCAATATCCCCCTAGTCGTATTATTTGAAAGAGCATAATGGAACAATAATAACGATTTTTCAGTAAATATCTCTTTATGTCACTCATTAATTAATTTAAAATATCAAAGCATTATCAAATAATAAGCAAATTAAGGTTTAGAAGTTTTGATGTAGGATATTTTAATAGAAACATGAGTCGATCAGCAATCAACCCAAATTAAATCAATGATAGATTTTTAGATTCCAGAACCTTATTGAATTATCGAAACCCACAACAATTCGAAGCGCTTAGATAAAACAACTTCTCAGACATACTGAGGCTTTGTTTAGATTGCATAAGTAATCTATGAAAACTACTCTGTAGTTGTTAAGTATTGTTTTATCAAGCTAGTTTTATCACCAAAAGCGTTTCACATCTTTTCATTTCATTTGACTTTCATTAAATTCGTATCTTATAACGGATCCTCGACACAAGTTTGTAGCTACATTTTAACTACTATTTGGATTTTATAGGTGGCAGACATTATCATAAAGGAGAAAAGGAGAGGAGATCATCAACTGCCTCCTGGACTATCACGTTGGATTTATACGGGAAAGCCGGGAAGCCAGATACAATAGAAAATCAAATATATCTGGCGCCTTAAGGCGTCATTGGAGGTCAAAGGGTTATGAAATTACATTGTGCAATTTTTCCAGCTTGTTTAGAAGCAGGCCGATCATCTGATTGTCCGAAAAGCAAGATGACTCCGTGCTTCGGAGGGCACGTGAGGACGTCGGCCCCGGCTGTAATCTTAGGATGCTAATTGTTAGCTTAACACCCACCATAGCTACGCAGTCGGGAAGGCCTATGCCCTGTATCGGGCCGGTATAGTTTGGGAAACTGTTTTAGTGTTAACGCAGATTACCTCAATCATTTTACAAAACCATTAACACATTCACCTTTTTCAATCACCATAATACTTATTTATACTTTTAGTAAAAAACTCATATGTATTTCGAGGCAAATTACTGGATACTGTAGTTTACAATATTACATCGCATCAAAGGTATCTGTTAAAAAAACATATGGGTTCGATTGTGTTTGAAAACGGACTGTCTGAAACTGTACACAGGTAACTGTCCCTATGAACGATTGAATGCATTTTTAAATTTATTAGCCAATAAAACCACGGTTCATTTGGTTAACGAGCCTCCCACGGGCCCACTAAACAGCTTGCTGTGTTCCCTGAATGCAAAAAAATATTTTTTCGGAGCACCCATGGGCATGCTCGTTACGCCTTCGATTGCATGGCTTTCCGGGAAAGATTGAACCAAAATTATGAATGGACACGCTATTTGTGATTTAGGATGACCAGAGGTAGTTATTTTTATTTAAAGAATGCCTTTTTATTTAGTTTATATTCTGGACTAATGGGAAAATTAGTTTTATTAATTTGAAAATCAATTTGTCTTGAAACTTATAATCAGTATTTTACTTACTTCTTATCGATTTATTACAAATTGTTCTGCATAAACTTTTCTTCTAAAACACATCAGTATTCAATAATTGCATGGTTGAATCTCGTATATGTATCTTAACCGTGACTCAAACATGAACTGCCTCCATCCAATCCCAACAACAAGTTAATTACTAACGTGAAAGTATAACAACCGAGTAAAACTCTGTTCGCTTGCAAGAGAAAAGTGTTTTATTTTAAGCACGTTTACCAAGTAAAAGAACAGTTTAAACGGTAGCCAATCGAGGTAATCTTATTAACGGCGATTAGGGGATCAGTCTACACGCAGCACCGGAACCATTTGTTTCATTTTTACCAGCGACCCCAAAGACACGATCGAACTCGACGCAATAAAATTAGGCTTTATACCGAGCGGCCGTAGCGAAAGCGACAACACTGGGTGGGGGCGACCTACTTTAGCGACCCACAGCCGAAGGAACGCCACGGGGGCACCCTATTGACGCGCCAACACCGCCTACATTTACGTAGCGGCGAATTCGCACGTCGATGGATTGCGAAGTGTTCTATCGGGTAGAATACGGTGATGGAGTACGGGAAAAGATCGATAGCAAGGAGCACCGATACCTCGGGATCACAATTAGTGAGTAACGCGGTTACCGGTTGTGTGATTGATGCGCTTTCGATAGCTAAGACATTATTATGTCACGGGAATTTCTTGAAGATGTAGAGGAAATGAGACAGGTGACGGGCGTTACGTGAATATTTGCGTAGCTAGAAAAGGACGTCGCGCAAGGTCACGTAGTTTTTACATGCGTCAATTCTAATCTTAAACTGGCCGGGCTCTGTTTTTTATATTGATTTTACATTTGACCCTGACTTTGAAAGCGGAGGTTTAGATAATAAGTTTACGTACAAATTGTGAATTATGTGTGTTGGTTGGATGGTTTATCCTCAACAGAGGGTTGACAGTGTTGAAGTTATGGAATGTTTACTTATTATAGATTACCTATCTATATTTATCTTGGTATTTTTTCTAGAAGAGATAGAAACAGTAATTAAGATCTATTGGTATGATCTAAATATACTTTAATTATCCTTGTGCGAATACATTCAAAAGAAATATAAATAGTTAAATGTATTTTTTATGTTAAGAAGTGAATAGGACGGTCAGGATGCAGACCTGATGGTAAGTGTTACGCCTGACCATGTCAAAGCGGAAATAAAGGAGGCCAACAACTGATAAACAGTTATTATTCTCCATCAATGCCGCACTGCGCCCGTCATCCGAGACAACGGTATTATAAATGTATTTTGTACCTTAAAATATTCAAGAATTATTTTTGTCATTACTTTTGAATAATACATGTGAATTGTCATCACCACGTCACAATTCGATAAAAGTGCAAAGTGTTGAACATGGCTTTCAAACCCATTTTTTATTTCTACATCGGAGCTTGGGAACTACCAGAACTGGGAACTGGGAGTTCAAAATGAAGATTAAATTGTTTTTATTATAAAGCGTGCTTCATCTGGCGGCATAGTAGTGAACAAGGTATGAACTTTTACGAATTTAGAATAACGTGACTTCTCAACCCATACATACTTCCCAGAGAAATTATTTTCCATATAAAATACAGGTTTGTAATTGCCGATTCGTATTTGACAGGCGAGTTGAAAGTATTTTAATGAGTTGTTTCTAAGTCGAGTCATTAATTCTGAAGAAAAGCTTTTGCTTTACATTTAAATTGGAATAAGTTTATCATTTTGCTAAATTAATGAACTTTACGAAAGTATAATGACGGTTTCTAAGATTGTAAATGTTGATAGCAAAGCACTTTTTAAAGTATTTGCTAATTTGAGTTCAAGGAAAAATAAACTACACATCACAATAATATTCTTAATTTTAAATATCACATCATCAAGTCCAAAGTACGTAAGCTCTTTAGGCTTATACAAGTATTGAAATTAAACTCATGTTCATAGTGATACCATAACTATACAGTATTATGAGGCATGTCAGAATATTTTTTTATGTTACGGAGTAAACGGTACGGTCAGAACGCTCACCTGATGGTAAAAAATAGGCCTTACCATGATAGAACGGCATTGAAGGAGACAACAAATGATACACAGTTATTATTCTCTTATTTACTTATTATAGATGTTAGGTCTCTTATACCAGACAATTTCACTAAATCTCTCATTTCATATTAGAAGAGCAATCAAACTGTAACTCTAGTGTCAGGTAAGTAACTTTTTTTATGTCATAAGTGAACGGGACGGTCAGTTCGCTTACCCGGTGATAAGTGATACGACTGACCATTACAGATGCAGTGTTAAATGAAATAATAACAATAGGTAGCCATTATCCTTCGCAACCAATGCCTGCCCGCCACGACGACAGACGTTAGGTCTCTTATACCCGGCAATTTTACTAGCTACTCTTTTACGGGACGATATCTAGCACTGCGGTGGCATCTAGGTAGGTACCACCGCAATCGTCTAGGTAGACGACTCGAGTACCGCGTCTACCACCTAGTAAATCTGACATGCTTTCTATGAAAGGACTACATTACAGCCGCAGCCGACGGATTGAAGTGCCCTGCGAAGCACGCAACCATTTTTGTTTTTCAGACATGTGACCGAGAATCGGCAATTTTTTAAAGAATCTTTGAAAACTCACCCAAAGTAACTTTAATTCGAAACATAGTAAGATTCACTTTTGTATAGGTTTGCGTGTTTCAATTGATATATACGCATGCAAAAAAAAAACAATTATATAAGTATGTGTACTGTTATAATCATGCTAATGTTAGATGTTGTACGAATTATGACGTGAATTTTATCCGTTCATCTATATATTTAAATAGGTACTTAGGTACCTAAACATAAACTCTAACGCAGTAGCGTGGATCTAAAAAATCTTTTGTGATTTTTTGTTATTGTCCCCCTAACCAAAACATAAATTGTCGTCAAATAGGTCAAAACCATATTCAAAAATATATCGTGACATTAAATACATGTAACAGCTTTTATCCAACAAACCAGCTAAGCTACACAAGCCTGCAAGATTTATTTACGCAGCCAAAACTGCAGGCTACAATTTATTTTATACAACCCTAGCTGACACAGCTTAAATAGACCGGAGGCAATATATAGGTGAATCAATATTTCACAAAATATTATCAAAGTAGCACAAAATAAAAATGTATACACCTCGAGCTACATACTAACTGAGTTACATATTAATATGTTATCAAAAGGCTTCTATAAATATTGTATGGTCCCAAAAACTATATATCTGCCTGCTTTTTGTTTTTTGACTTTAACAATGTCAAAAAGGCAGCGGATAACCGATGGATATTTACTGTTAGCGATCGATCCGCGTAAAAATCATCAGATAAAGAGTTTGTTCGTCAGTAATTTGACCACCCTCGATTCTCTGTGTGACCACGAAGAGGCCTAGTTACTGTCTGCAGGTCGTCTCGATTATTGTGCGACAACAATTTACCCAAAGCACAAAGATTGACAACGTTGATACAAACAATTGATCTTTGTTAATAAATTAGTAACTACGCAAACAGTTCACTACTGACAAATAGTAAATGATGAAGATAGTGCACCAGTGGCCCTTTAGGAGGAAATTTTAAAAAAGCAGTAACTTTTGACAACATTAATTTGTACTTGGTCTAAAGTCAAGCAAAATACACAGTCATATTCATATTCAGTTTCATATGCTGATTTACATATCTAAAAAAAAATGAAGGCAGTGGACTGAATACACCCGACACGATAGAGACATGAGAGTAGCTGTTTAATTTAAAAAGATTGATTTATGAGCTCTAAATATTCAAATAAGCTGACCTTTGTTTCACGATTTTTCCGTTACGCCAAAAAAACATTGTATTAAATACAAAGAAAACAATAGGACCTTATCCAAAAGAGTGAATCGACAGTACGATTGTATTTCTTTTACTGACCTATAAAAATAATATAAAGAAAGCGATGAATAATGAGGTAGTTCAACTGTCTCAAAGAAAATATCTATAGGGTCAAAGATGATGAGTAAGATTAAAATAGTCTTGCCATATTTATATTAATGGGATGGAGAGTAGTATAGAACGAACAGTCCTAAATTACAATAAAAACATGAAATCAGCAAGAAAATTGGTATATTTTGTATTATCCGTGAGTTTGCCAGTACGAAGTGAACTACTAACCTGAATCTGGAGATAACAAGCTTACTTACTGCTGTAGCTATACAGATATGTCTCATTACAAAAGATGATTGGTATTAAAGAACCTATGTTGAACTTTATAACTGATTGTTAATAGAGCGGTCCTTCCCATCTCAGGCATTGTCGCCTAAAGGCAAGTTCGCACATCCAATTTGTTATTTAAATTAAGTTACTACATAAAATATTTTGTATATCATTTTAATTCTAGAATAGATCTAGGCTAGGTCTCTTCAACGGATAGGAATCTAGGAACAAAAAGAAAGAGGTTGATAAATAATAAAACCTACTATTTCTTCCAGATAAAAGATAGAACACCAATCGTACACGATCACGTTCGTGATACGTTGATATTTCAAAACCGCATTTATACATCTAATCAAAAATATTATTATTATATAAAATAATGCCACAACATTTGATAATGCTGAAATATTTAAGGTTTACAGAAACCATTCGTCAATACCAAATAGGCCTATCCACTTTTAATTTTAAGAAAACTTTTAAATTTCTTGGAGAGTGTCGGTGGCTCAGTGGTGTGAACTGTTACCCTCCTGCCGAAAGGACTGAGGTTCAAATCCCTCACGAACCAATGTGTTTTCGAATTTTCGAAAATATATGTACGTAATCCGATGATCTTACGGTGAAGAAAACATCGTGAGGAAACCTGCGCATGCCTGCGAAGAGATTCAAAGGATGTGCGTGAAGTCGTCCAACCCGTACTGGACCCACGAGGAGGACTAAGGCCTAATCACCCTATACGGGTAGGCTTATCTTGCCCCTCGGTTGGGACGTTTAATGAGCTGATGATGATGATGATGATTGTAACTTTTAACTACCTGATACAACATTTATTTTTATAGTAAAAATAATGTATGATCAAGGTACGCTCTAATATAAGCTTCATTTTATTATAGATACATAATATTTTACCATACTATTTTAATTTTTTAACAGGCCGTAGATACCAAAATCAAGTATGTCCAAAAAGATAAACCCAACAATTACGCCAAAATCTGATTAGTGTAGTATTGTTTCACTCCAAACACCGGAGGTAATAACTAAAGCGTAAATGAAAACAGTTCCGAATCCTTGCAAAGTTGACGCTAGAATAAAACCGTTTGTGTATTGTAGGAGCAATGTTGACATGTTGGAAAATCAACCCACCTGAAGTGTAACAGAGTCCTGTTTTGTTCGCTTTGGCAGATTTGCCTTGTGTCATCGGGTATTGATCGTATTTTGATTTCAGACCATACATAAATGAAAGAGATTTTGACACAAAAACATTTAGATTGTCTGAATTGTGAGACAGTATAAAAATAGTTCACCATATTATTTATTATTCCTAAAAAAATGTATTCATTGAATATTCTATGTATTTTATAAATTGTTGTTTTTATTGTGCTTAGTGATCGGCCAGTGATTTTTTCATTGCTCGTAAAGTACCGAAAAGTAAAGAACAATTTAGCGCAAATAATAATAGTTTTCTACAGCAAAAGTACGTTTCAACTGTATAATAGAACTAGAAATGGCTACATCTAAGCATTTAGATTTAAGATGAGTAAAGCAAAGTTGTCAAGAGAACAAAACTGTTTGAGTATTATCTCAACGAACTTAGTGCCACGGAAAAGTGAACTTTGCTGGATTGGAACAAAGCCCTGTATTGCGAACAAACTCTAGTCAAAGCCTCGTGAAGCTGTTAAGTTCGTCGATCGTGTTTTAAGTTTAGGGTTGCTACCTTTTGACGCTCGTTACATCTTTGGTTACAAAAGATATGACATGGCTGTGAATCTTGCTTATTAAAACTTGTACTAGAAGTTTATATTAATTTAAGTAACTACGTAGTAACAAAAAACACATTTTTATTCATTTTAAAGGAAAACCTACATCAAAGAAAAATACAAACTTTTGGTTATGTGTCGAAAATGTAAATTGTAATTTTTCTTTTAGATTTTGAGTTGTTAACTATGATAAATGTACAAATAAATATGATGCCTACATAAAAATATTTGCCCAACATCACACAGACACAGACCCACAGCGAAGCAAACATGCACATATACAAAGAGACACACACTAACAGAAGTTAACTTCTATCTTTAATTTTAGCATTTGTAATATTTTATTTGTTTATTTTAATAAAAGATTGCGATACCTTTCTGGATTTATTATTTATCATTAAATAACACAGTGCAGTTACAGTACACACTAACATGTGGCATTAAGACATGTGGTAACTTCTCAGACTGTGACTTGAACCCAAATATAAGATAAATCTTTTAACTAAGATCGTAGCTCCGCTATGATAAGGGAATACATGAGAATGAGGCATGCACAACGCAAGTTACCCTAACCTTTAAAAATATAGAGTCTACTGGTGCACAAGACTTCTTCTGACGATTTCACTTCACTTATCGGCTTCGGACCGTGATCCATTTGGTGGATCACCAGATTTATCATAGGATCCACGTGCAGGTGAAAGTGGCCCAAATCAAAGTTGTACGGCACCAATTAAGTTTCTCCATATATAAACTCTCGAACACAAGATGACGTGACAACCCTATATGAACGTGATCGAAACTTGCGCGGTTGTAAGTAATACATACAACACAGCTCAGTTGTGTTTAAACCTTTGTCTTTTATTTTACTTCGCGCACGTACGAAACGGTTCCAGCCATTACGCGATCGGTTTACAATTACATTAAATACCTCCGCCATGTGATAACGGCTGTCAAAATGCATTTGTTCGTAATCTCGTTACAAACTATTCTCCTTTATGTATTTTATGAAATGGACAAGATCTGTGCATTTTTGGTTTATGTTTTTATATAAGATATACAAAAAATATCACAAACAATAGAATTAAACACATGTCCAATAATTACTGAATATCTTTAGATAATTTCATTTGTGCTTATTCGAGACACAACAGCACACACGTACAATAAAAAATATAAAATTCGCAGTATTTTTTATCATTATAATTTTTTTGGACTTTGATTTAAATCGAGACTAGTTTGATGTAAGACTTTTTAAGCCTTTATTTGTTTCCAGGTTCATAAAAAAGTCAAATAGACTGCGCCATAACTCGCTGTACCTTGAGTCTATATTATTTTATTTAACATATTCAGGTAGATCTTTATCCACTCGTAGAGTGAGTTTTTAACCATCCGCAAGAAATCTTTGTTATTCTTATAATAAAATGTATTAAGCTAGTTACTCTAAGGCATGTAGGTGTCTTTAATATTGTTACAATTCACTATGTAACCATTACTAGTTTTCCGTGAAAATGAATTCTACAATTAAGTACTATTGACTATACAAATTAATGTAAGGTACGCCAAGACTAACCGTAGAAACATTATTATTTTAATCAATGAAACAATATTATGTCTAATTAATAGCCCACTCGATAAAATCTAAAAATACCATTTCAGATACTATATTTAATTTGCTTTCGGCAAAGTTATATATTATATATATATATAAATATATAACTTTGCCGAATTCCAAAGCTGAGAAAAGAGTTACCCACCCACATATACTCGGCGGCGATTTGCCGGCCTACGATATTGATATTTATCCCAAAATAGTATGCAGCAATATTTTAACCAAACCATTATTTTAACCAAAGGAGTTTTTATATTATTCATTTCACAGAAGCAAGTTCTGGAGTGGAGTCTCGGCAACGCACTCCAGCCCGATGGACTGACGACTTGCGGAAGGTCGCTGGTGAAGGCTTGATGAGAAAATCGGAGGACCGGGATATCTGGCGCAAAATGGGGGAGGCCTATGTCCAGCGGTGGACTGCGATAGGTTAAATAGGAGTTTTGTTATTTTAAAATAAATAAGGTACAATCGGGCTCAAATTATAGATAAAATAGAACAGTTACAAACAGTATCAGCAAGTGAAAGTGGTAGTGATCTCGTCACGTATGATGCGAAACGATACCCATTTAATCAGACAAGTTCTGGAGAGAAGACCGCATCTAGGCAAGTACACTCGTAGCGTTGCAAATCCTCCGGCCCTTTGTTGAACCAAGGATTTGTGGAAGGTGCCTGGAAGAGGCAGGAAGTGGAAACTTTGAACTCGACCTCAGTTATAGCTAGCTATAACTGAGGTATAGTCACCAGATAGGTGACTTCGAAAACACACATCACATACTGATATCATTGTATTTTTGCCACGATTCTGCCTAATCCGATTTCTCCATTCAACCTCACCACCTACACAAACGTCTTCTTGAAAATGTTTCAAATACTTCATTGAATTTTCTATAAATAATATTTAATTCATGTAAGGATTCTATTTTTATTTAAATAAGCAGCCCACCTTAATAAATATTAACAATGTCCGGATCGAGGTCATTTCATTGATCTTGAGTGACGACCCATTTGGTGTAACGGTTGAGACGTCGGCTACTCCACCAAGGGTTCCGGGTTTGATCCCCGGGCAATACAAACATTTGTGTACATGAACAGGTCTGTTTGTATTAGTCTGCGTGTTTCTATGTATAATATGTATGTATTTACAAAAAAAGGTATATTTAAGTATGTTTATCCGTTGTTTAGAACCCATATTAGGCTTATGCTTATGCTTAGTTTGGGGCTAGATTGCGCTGAGTGAATGTCAGTGGATATTTACTGCCTTACACTCCCTAACTTTCAAATATTGAACACAAGGAATACCTACTATATCATGTTGTGATTCACAGCTACACCTACGAAGACGAAATAGTTGTAGAATTTAAGTTTTTTTATTATATTGTTCCTAGTTTTTAGAATATATTATGGTTTTTATTTATTAATAAAATATTAATGTTGCTATTAGTATTTTGTTGCTACTCCTGCATCAGGTTCCGTTTGAAAATTAGCGTTATTGCGACTAAACTGAAATGGGATCTTTTGACCACTACACTATCATTGGTTAATCTTTATATAATATATATATATTACATTACATTTACTTATTTGGAAAACTCAAGTCCTAGTTCAGTGTCCAATGTGTTTAATAATAATTTATAATTTCTCATAAACTCAAGACTACATATATTCTACCTGAGCATTTTAAACTATATGTATGACAAAAAAATTATTAACAATTAATAAATAATAGTCTTAGAAAGTTACATTTAATTACTCGTTATTAACCTCAAAACATTATGTCACTGTCGAATCGAAAAGAAAATCGAGAAAATCGAATCGCGACAACTAATATAAACAACAATTTACCACACCCCCGACGATTCGGTCGTCACAATGTCGAATGCCCAATCCGCCGCCGCCATCAATACTAGTCTCGGCCGGGGACTTCGCAGCGCATCTTACACGGTGATTAATTAACACCAGCCCGTTTCTGTGACAAGTTCATTTACCTTTACAATTAGCGAATTTGGAACGAGGAAAAGATTGCGGTTTTGTTACACAAGTTCATAGAACTTTCGCTTCATCTTCGTAATGGAAGAATCTGGATGTAATGGGCTCTATTAATTTCGGAACAAAAATCATGTGATTCGTTGCCGATTTCGGCCCCAACACCGCATATAAATCAGATAAACACTAGCGGATTTCAGAATCGCTTTAAAACATTACTTATCAGACCTTATCTTGGAAGCCCGTGCCAATTCACTGCAGGACTTGGTGCATGATATTGATAAGGAACGTGAAGCGATTATGTCATGATCCCCACGCTTTGCAAGCAGGTTGTACATACCAGTATCTCTTTAGCATAGCCAGCCCATTTATGCCGAATGACGTTCTCACACTTAAAACAATTCCCCATCGGATAAACGTTAAGTTCATTTGGGAATAATCAAAAGCCAATATTGAAGTAAAACATAACCGAACCACGACCATCCTACTAAACGATAACAAGAGAGCCCACAGCACCACCCACCCCAGCCTCAAGCTTAATCAAAACTCAATTTAGCCGTCTTTAGTTTGTCCGTTTGAAAACAAGCCCCTTTAGGGAGAAAACTTTGCGTCTTCATGATTAATTACAACAGTTTGTTACTGTTTTGGTATTAACTAGATACGTGACGCAATGTTCAGGGTTTTTGAGTGAATTGCCATGGATAATTTCCACAATTAGATCAAGGATTCTCTGAGTCTGTTAATCTAAAGGAAATTATTGGGCGAAGTTATGAATATACAGATCTTGCTGTATTGAAGTGTTTACTATAAATTATATTTATAAAGTATAATTTTCGAATGAAAGGTTTCTCTTTTACTTCCTACACCTTTCAGTATAAAAGCCTACCTGGCCAGCTTATGCTACTTCCTTCAGAACAACGAGCCAGCCATCAGACCAGGAAGAAAGGTCAGCTGAAATTGAAGAAGTAGACATATGTACAATTAAAAACATATTGTATTGATTAAAATATAATACAAAACTCAACATATCTTGTCAATCAACAATTTATCAGTTACATACACAATATTTACTATACTAAAAAGCAGCCAAGGTTATTCAGTTATTGACTCAAAGAATTTCCCAGGAAACAAAAACTGTTATCCAACTAATATGTACAAGTAACATGAACACGATGGCAAAGTTTGTTCTGCCTCTCAATTATTAATAATTTATTCCCTTGATTTTTAAGGTTCCGTGGCGAAATGGCAAAAACGGAACCCTTACAGATTCGTTAAGTCTGTCCGTCTGTAGTCACACCATTTTTTTCTCGAAACTAAACTCGCGTGCAAGTAAATCGACTCAAGCCTCAAGTACGCATAACAAGTGATATAACTAAAAAATGCCTTATTATACCTCTATATAATGTTTTACATAATTAAAGCCTAGTAATTGAGCTTTAAAATGGTGTAAGTTGCATGAAAATCGATTCAGTAGTTTAGTAAAAAAGGTTAATGCTAATGATAATGTAAAAAATGTTGAAAATTCATACAATTTCACAGTATGGGGTTATTGTGTTTAAATGAAACAAAATGTGCGTAAGATAAAAAAAATATTCGTGTCAATATTTGGTATTCCCTCCTCTAGCTCTGATCACTGCTCTCATGCGATTCTTCATCGACCTTATCAACTTTTTAATGGATGATTGTGGTATTCGACCCCACTCTTCTACCAACGCAGTCTTGAGCTCATTGATGTTTGTCGGAGCTGGATTCCTCGCTCTAACTTTCCTTTTGAGCTCGTCCCATATGTGCTCAATGGGATTTAAATCGGGGCTGAGCGCTGGCCAATGCATAGTGTGAATTCCAACTTCGTTCAGGAAATCACGTGTGGCCCGAGCAGTGTGACATCGGGCATTGTCATGCATCAAGATGAAATTTTCCCCAATAAAGCCTTGATAAGGGACAACTTGATCCAGTAGAACATTTTCAATGTAACGATCACTGGTCAGACCTCCTCCCCGGCCTCCCCCAGGAACGAAAACAAGGTCCGTTTTGCCTTCTAAGGAAATTCCAGCCCACATCATGCAAGATCCGCCACCATATGCAACGGTTTCCACAAAGCAGCACTGTGAAAACCGTTCACCGGGACGACGGTATACCCGACCTCTCCTGTCGCTGCCATGGAGACACATCCTCGTCTCATCTGTGAACAGGACTGACTGCCATTGCTCTATGCTCCAATCCAAATGTTCTCGAGCAAAGTGAAGGCGTGCTTGACGATGAGCTGTGGTCAACTTCGGGCCTGTAGCGGGTCTTTTCGGAGTAAGGTTAGCTTCTTTCAACCTTCTTCTAACTGTCCACTGACTGACAGTCACCCCGCGAACTTGACGTAGCTCCTGCTGCACATCTACGCCGGTAAGGTGTCGATTTCGGAGAGAGGTCGAGACCAAAAACCGGTCGTCACGCTCCGAGGTGCACCGGCGTCGGCTGGTATTAGGCCTCCGAGTGAAGGCACCAGTCTCTTGAAACCTTCTGTATACTCTCGAGACAGCGGACTGACTCATATTCAAACGACGAGCGACTTCTCGCTGGTTCAACCCTTCTTGCAACAGGGCAACGACTTGAGCGGCTTCTTCAGGTGTTGTATCCATAATTTTCTTCAAATGACGGCTTTAATGAGCTACTGATAAGAAAAAAACGATTACAGGGGGTTTTATAGGGATTGTGTCGCGCAAGTTGTGAATAGAGCGCAGAGCAGTTTACGGGAGGTTGCGTTCAGTTGCATTCTAAGTACAAGTGTTTATTTAAATTACTGATATTATGCTACCATTTGAAAGCCTAATTACTAGGCTTTAATTATGTAAAACATTATATAGAGGTAAAATAAGTCATTTTTTAGTTATATCACTTTTTATGCGCACTTGAGGCTTGAGTCGATTTACTTGCACGCGAGAGTATAAGCACTTCACTATTTAAACTTTGTCATCATCAGCTCATTAAACGTCCGCACTGAGGGGCACGAGCCTACCGTATAGGGTGCTTAGGCCTTAGTCGTCCACGCGGGCCCAGTGCGGATTGGACGACTTCACAAACAACCTTTGAATCATATCGCAATTCGCGTGCATGGAGGTTTCTTTACGATGTTTTCCTTCACCGTAAGAGCATGGTATAATGTACATATAATTTTGAAAATTCGAAAACACATTGATACATGGCAGGTTTTGAACCTCGGCCCTCCCGGTAGGAGGGCGACAGTTCACACCATTGAGCCACCGACTTCATACTTTGTAAGTATATGTAATCTGTGAACCGCTATAAGTTGTGACAAAAAACTTGAAAAAGAAATATATTTTGGGGTTCCCCATACATTGAACCCGTGTCCGGTATCAATGTGTAGCTCTTGAAAAATGATATCGAGGTTTCTAATATAGTAGTTTGCGTGAGAGACACTTCCAAAGTTGAAAAAGTGTGTGTGTGTGTCCTTTATTTCTAAACTATGGGGTTGAAAAAATCTAAAAAAAATTGTGATGTACATTACTATAAAATCTAACAACGAAATTTAGTTTGACATATTTCTGGTGTGTAGTTTTTTTTTATACGTCATTAACGGTGAATCACTATT
>PQWD01003309.1:79107-140351 GCA_019425675.1 Leucinodes orbonalis
CGTATACGACCTATAGGTTATTCTTGTATACCCTGTAAATATGTTTAATACAGTACTTGTTCATTGTTACTTATCCAATAACACTATTGCAAACTAAAATGTAGCATGCCCCGTTATCCAGTTTCATATAATCGCATAAGTTCCGAGAAGATGCTTTTTTACTTAATACAAGCGCTACTACCAGCATAGATGCTTATTATTCGAGTTCTAAGTTCATCTAGAAAGTTCCACAATTCGTTTCAATATTCACTGCGATGCCTAGAAGTAATGTGCAAAGTTCACTCACTACACTTAAGAATTCTTTGCATTCGCTACAGAATTTAAAGCATTTAAGTATTTCGTTAAAGTTATTGCAGCTATATATTTAGTGGTTAGTCCAATTCTTTTATAAATTTATGGAATGCTTTGAATCTTTGTAGCTGACCAGATGGGATTTGAAAGTTTTTTTTTTCTTTTCATAGACAAAAAATAGATCGTCGGTGGCTCAATGGTGTGGACTGTCGCCTTCCTACCGGGAGGGCTGAGGTTCAAATCCCGACACGTAACAATGTATTTTCGAATTTTCGAAAAATATATGTACGTTATCCGACGCTCTTACGGTGAAGGAAAACATCGGAGAAACCTTCATGCACGCCTGCAAGAGATTCGAAGGTTGTGTAAGTCGTTCCAATCCGCTCTTGGGCCCGCGTGGACGACTAGGCCTAATCACCCTATACGGTAGGCTCGTGCCCCCTCGGTGGGACGTTTAATGAGCTAGATGATGAGACAAAAAATACAAATACTTGGTCGATTGATTGATACCACGTTATTGTTAAATTAATTCATTATTTTATACGTTATACGAGTAACAACCCACACTTCTCAATTTCAAACCTACTTTTCCTTTAATCCTTAGACTAAACTCGAAAAAGATCCGAAATCGATCGTGAATCACAAAGTATGTCGAATGAACTAATGTGACAAATATTATAAATATCGAAGTTTTATGTTTAAATACAATCAAAAGGTACCTAATAGAAGCATTCTACAGTGTATAGTACTTCTACATTTCTCTGATAACAGTATTCGGTGCAAAAAGTATGACCTGCATCCAGTGGTAACAAACGCTTGAAGTATACTTTTATATATGCAACAAATGACAAAAGTCTAGAGAGCAGTTGTAACATGTAGCATTATAACGCAATTATTATTGACTTGTATGGTGAAATGCTATTCAGAAGTATTTACAAGCAGATGGCCTTATAAACTAATACGATACTAATAAGTAATATGTTAGCAAACCATTAAATTTTTCTTCTACATCTAATCCTTTCATATCGTCCTCCAAACCCGTCCCGAAAAGTTAATCAACTTTTATATACCCCTGATGAAATATGTATTAGGAGTTTTAAATTTTGCCTACTTCCTTGGTAAAAGCATAGTCGGTAAATTATGTAACAACCGGGGTATAAATAGTTTGAATTAATGCTAAATTATGTCACGTGATTTATTTCCCGTTTTACTCAAGCTGAGACATATTTGTACTATGTCACATGCTCATAGTTGTCTATGATAACATGAGACGTGAGCCGGTATACACATGTCGAGTAGATAATTATCATTTGATCAAATGCCACCGAGCCTGAAGACGAATTCTATGGTATGCTCGAGCTCAATACTGGATACACTCAATTGTTTTGAGCAGTGGCATATTCTCGCATGCCCAATGACATCTTTGTCTATCAAGTGGTCGCTATTAATTAATTAACACGCAATCAAGATTGTGCCAATTAATACGCTTGTAACTATTGTAAGTGCGATATTGACTTAAATTACATTACATTAAGCTATAGTTCATCATTTGGACCAAAGCGAAAGGTCGCTGGTGGAAGCTGGATGAGAAAACGGAGGACCGGGATATCTGGCGCAAAATGGGGGAGACTATGTCCAGCAGTGGACTGCGATAGGTTGAAGAAAGGGAGATTCATCATTTTGTTTTCTAGACAGTTTAACTGTATATTTCAATACAGAAACGAGAGTTATTTGTCTCCTTAGAGAATTTAGGTCAAAAATCATCAATCACAAAAAGATAATTAACATTTTCTTTCTCACATTCTGGTTTTAATTAGGGATTAGTGATAAAGGGCCAGTTCAAATTATTAGGGACACAAGCCCAACCTGCTCATGATACATCCTGATACAGGGCTCTAACGATCGGCCACATCCATTAGACCAGTTTGACCGTATGTGAAAATTGCTATGGGAAACCTTGTCAAGGAGTTTATCACTACATAAAGTAAGAACTAACAGGAGACTGTTTCATATCAGTAACTAATGTAACGAGAAAGCTATATAATATTCAGAATAAATATAACTTATAGGTAAAAAAATCGCGTCGTATAAATGAATCCAGTCAATGCTTTTATTCCATACACAAAACACATAGTTTTGTAACAGATTATTTTACTACATAATGAAGTTATATAAGATAACTGTTATCTCCAACTTGAGACTGAACTTGAGCTTTGTCCACTAAACGACTTCATTACCTAAACCAACTCAAAGTCGCGGAGAATGCCTAGCGAAAGTTTTCTTTTTATATCCACTGGCGCCACGTTACTTACTAACGCTAATAGCTTGGTAGACCTTAATTAAACATAAATATCAGATGTAATGACGTCATCACTGGAGCGACCATTAATTATTAGCGGTTAAACGTAAGCCGTCACAGTGGTGACATTTGCCAAATATATGAAAAGTCAGGTCAGAAATACATGTTTTAACTTTTTTATGTCCAACATGTGAATGGTCAGGATTCCAGATACACTAGGATTTTCTTTTATAATATCCCTCAGCCCAGGATATTCGCAACTCCGAAGGATCATCACTTTAAACAGGAAGACAAAAAAGGAAATATGGAAAGGAAGGAATTGATGATCAAGCGAGCTAAGTCGGTAACTAAAGTTCACTTCATTCACTTCGATAGGTATACAAACGCATATATCATTGTATTGCTTACTTGTGATCACGGACTAATAGTTAATATATACATTTATCAAACCCATCACGGCACACAGTAGAGCTTTAATCTCGTGGCAGAAGAAAGACCACGCAGAAGACTCGTCACAACGTATGCCTGCGTATTTTTTTCATTTCCGCCATACATAATTCATTTACTCATACAATATGAAGAAAATTCCCTTCAAAGGAACGTGTATCACAGGTAAACGAATAATCACTCATACAAAAAATACAATATTTCGCGTCATTACTCCGAATCGACAATGAATAATTAATATTAAAGGCGATATCGCTACACGAATTAGACGCAAAAAAGTTGTAATGGGCTAATGCCTTTCAGCCTGTTCAATTTATGATTATTGTTCCATTCCATGACGTTATCTGTTTACTTAATTATTATCCTTTATACATTGCAGCTGAGAGAAAATATACAAATTTCAAAGAAAGCAGACTCACAAATGTTTCTTACTTGGATGACTGTCCTATAAATGGCTCGCCTGTGTAGGAACTATATTAGTATTTTATTATAAAACTGAAAATTAAAGGATTTCTTTCATAGAAACGCTATGAGTTGTTATTTTGTCCGAAATGACTACTGCTGTTGGCCGCAGATGGCCTTACAGCCTCACGGGTAGTTGCGAGGTCAGATAGGCTCCCAAGCTTAAATTTAACACGAGTGAGTCACGAACACGGCTCAGACGTAATGGGGAGGGTTAGGTGACCTAGTTACATGTTGGGGGAAAACGGCCCAGGTAAACGCCGGTTACGCATATAGGGACTGAGCGAAACTATGAGATCTGGACGTGACCCCCACGCGGAGGGGCGGAACCTCGGATGTCAGTTTGTTATGTGTTAATGTTATAGCTATTTCGCCGCCGATGCATTTTAACGAGTAAGGTTACCCATAACCATATTCCCCACCCCATTCCCTCCCCTCCCCTATGTAAAGGTCGACAACGCATTCGTTGCTCCTTCTGGCTCCGAATCCATACTCGGCGGTACCACTGAACATATCAGTTGACCCGTCTGCTCGATACCTATAAAATTAAAAAGGACTAAAGATACATAAGTATGATATTCGTAATATGAAATAATTTTATTGTACACAAATTTCATAATATTAACATTAACGACAATATGCAAGTTTAATAGCAGCCATATCGTAATATATTATAAAATAAATATTGACCAATGAAATCAAGCATGCACAATTCTAATTAATAAGAAATAGTTTTTATTATCATTATTTCATTTTATATGTTTACCTATATGCATGAGTGTTTATAAAACATCACATGATCCCAATTTAATATACAGTTATGGTTCTCTAAAAAGGTATATAAAGGAGCAACTTTTAGTGCGTGGTTGTTACTTACTTCAATCACCTTTTAACAGCACAAGTCCCACATATCCATGCGAATCTCATCTAAAGACCCTACGAAAGCCCCTACATTTGAAACTAAGGCCCATTACAGTCATAACGTCCACGTGCAATAACTACACTTATTGTTTATGTTAAATCGTGTTCGTAAATTAATCATTGAATTCCGCAGCACTTATGAAAAACAATGGCGCATAATTAAATACGCAAATTGTTTGCATCTCGTTATCTGAAGCGGTCATATTTGAACCGGCTTTATCATTTGGAATTGTAGGTACGAAATGATCTCCTGTTTTTATCTCATTTCCAGTATAATTTGCCAACTTAATTTCTCTGACATTAATGTGGTTCCAAAAATGTACGAGCGTTATATTCAAAATTTAAAAAATTGACGTTATAAAAGTGTCACCCTACTTATATTGTATAACAAAATTTTTAAGAATATATTATGGATGTATGTTCCTCCTTTACGCACAAACTACTGATGGAATTTGATGAAACTTTGAAAGCAGAATACTTCATAAGTTGAATTAGATCCCCGAATTATCACGGGAACAGGAACTTTGAAAGTGAATCCACAGTGCACTGCTAGTCTCTTATAATCGTATTGGATTGTTTCAATTGTTGTCATTAAACTGTTTTTACGCTAATGTAGTAAGTCCGGTCACAAACTGGAAAAAGCTTTGTGTGGTGAGATTGGTTTCGGAATCCGAACAGAGAATAGCCAGTTCAATTAAAAGTGTTTGTATACCGAATCTATGTCATTTTATATAGTAAAGGATTTTTTAAACTGACATAAAATTTTTTTTGCATCTAAGATATACGTGTATTATACACTCATGCAAATCTTGCTAGATGTTTCTGTAATTTAATATATATTAATTCCCTAGTGTAAAATAAAACGTCAATAACTCAGTCCAGGCTTGGTAGTGTAAATTGATGTAGGAATTTCTAATTATTAAAAGTAGAAGAATTTATTTTCCTTGAAAACTTAGTTTTATCGTTTACCACACAACTTTCATATAAGATACGACAATCGTTTCCGAGATACCTCCATACACCGTCAATATGTGAAGAATCGTAAACAAATTGGGTACAGGTCACCGATCCTGCAACGGTAAGCCACAATGTTATTTCGCAGTTCAGGCAAAGTCACTTCAGGGATGAGCCAAGGCGCTGTTAGATAAGGTAACAGAGAAATCCCCCGATATACATGCGAAGATCCCATATAGGCCTGTTTATTAACATAAAGGAAACAGCCTGCCAAGTGAGATCCGAGGTACAAAGTCACGAGTTTTGCTTCTTGCCCTAGCTTTTGTAGGAAAGGATTATCTTTAAATTCTAATCATAACTAAAGCTACATATAATAATTATTATACATCTATTGTTACTGATTTTATAAATTGATATAAGAATAAACTATGTATGTACTTGAGTACCTAATACGAGTATTTTGCCTATTACCTACCTACCATCACAGAACCGCAGAAGTATGGCTAAACACCATTTGAGATTACAGAGGTATAAAAAGCCAGCTCCAACGGTAAGCTCTGAAGAAACTATTCTAATATAACTTTTATTTTCTTGGCTTTACAGTCGCTCACTCAATCTTTTTATTTCATTTCATTTGCTTTAAAGTTTAAGAAGTTTTACGTTCCAGCTTTACGTTTAAACTATGTAGTACGTGTGTTTATACCATAATAAACTTGATAAAAGAGTCTGGGGTTCGAATTTTCTAAAAACCTACAAACTTAATTTGCTATAATATATTTATTGACTGATATTATTGTAGGGATACATTGTAAGTGTGAATGTTGTTCTTGTATGTCACCAGGGGGGTTACCACCATCTCTTAAAACAGTGTTACAATAATATTACTGCGTCTTTTCTCGTACAAAAATGCTGACCTATCATTATAACGATACTATTTTAAGAGATTGCGGTAACCCTCCAGCTTTAGTTTACAAGCACGATAAATGAGTGAGTGCTGACCGGCTCGTTCGTACACTAGTGTTTAGCTTTGGGAAAAAAATCATTTCATTCGGTAGATCTTGAAGGTCAGTACCAGTGCAACCCAATGCGAGTTGCACCTCCCGTTGGTGTCAGAAACCCTCCCGTGACACGGTTAGTTTTTGTTTTATCTTCTATAGACAGGCATTTGACCGCCAGCTCGCCTGATGGTAATTGATGATGCAGTCGAGGATTAATCATGCCTGTCCAGAAACAACCTATTTATTCTTGCCTGAGTGACTGAGGTTGAAATGCTCGGGGAACACACAAGGAGGCAAGGAGATCCATTCCTTTGCGGTGCACATTAGAAACGAGGCACCGCAGTTAATTAGGAGTCGTAACGCGAACGTTTAAACACGCAGTTAGATTCAGTAAACACGCTTTAGTTTTTAAATATAGTTTAGTGTTTTAAGATGTCTAAGGCACTTTCATTAATAATCTTATAAACAGTGTTTACATATATATATATATATATATATAATATATATATATATATATATATATACCATCAATACCTTTTAAAGCTTTCCAATCAATTACTCAAGTGAAATATTCAAACTAATTGGCTTTAAAATTAACTACATAGTATTAATAGAATACCCATTAATAGGTAAACATTAGTGAGCTTTTACAATGTGCTACATTCAAGTCTAATACAAAATATCCAGTGGACAATTAGAGGTTGTTACTGTAACTATTACAGCCTAAAATCTCCACTGCTGAACGAAGGCTTCCCCAAATGATTTCCACGCGGACCGATCCCTTGCAGTTAACATCCATCTGCTAACCGCCACCTTAACCAGATCCCTAGTCCATCTGGTATGGGTCGGCGAACTATTCGTTTTCGGTTACGTGAACGCCACTCGAGAACCTTTCGGCCCCATCAGCCATCTTTGTGCCCTGCCCACTTCAAATTGCTTATCACGTAGGCTATGTCGGTCACTCTAGTTCTCTTAGGGATATCCTCGTTTCAGATCCTATGCCGTAGGTAAACACCATAGGCCTCTCCGTAGTATGTCGAGCAATCATAAGCCTATTAAAGAGGCCCTTAGTAAGGGTTTCGATTCCGTATGTCATAATTGGCAACACATGCTGGTCAAAGTGTTATGTCTTGAGACACCGAGATATTTTGGACGAAAAGATTTCCCTTAACTTCCCGAGCGTTGCCCAGCCTAATTAGATTTGACGAGAAACCTCCTTCTCGGTGATGGAGCTACCCGTTAACATATTGTATAATGAATAACTGTCCACGCAGATTCCCCAAGATTATGGAACAATGGACATTAAACCACGAATAAACATACATATTCTTTATTAGTTAATATATTACCGCCTCGCCCGGTTACTATCACAATATGGTATTCATTGACACCGTCCAATTCGCATTACACCTGAGTGGTTACTTACAAACTAATATTTTCTACAGCAATCGGGCGGCCGAACCTACGACAAAGGCTGGTTGACAACTGTAAACTTCTTAATAATAATGCT
Organism: Leucinodes orbonalis; assembly: GCA_019425675.1. Lineage (NCBI taxonomy): Eukaryota > Metazoa > Arthropoda > Insecta > Lepidoptera > Crambidae > Leucinodes > Leucinodes orbonalis. Next base: position 86,990 of record PQWD01003309.1, read on the forward strand.
TGTTAATAATAATGTTTACATCTTAAGACTATTTAAGTCAAACAATAGCTTCTAGAGTATTTATAAGTTAATTAATCTCGAACTTACTTTCAAATTAACGTAAATTCATACTCTATTAAGGTCAGCGTTTATTTTCAAGTTTCAATTTAGCAAAAATTAGGCTTTGGCAAATTCAAGTGGTAAATTTCAGTAGCTTTGTTTTGCTCATTTAGATTGTTAATAAATTGTGTTACAAAACTTGACCTGTTTTTCCAAACGCAAGCGACCTCGTTTCGAGGCCATTTCGAAGCGGCTAGTGTAGTCAAGCAACTATCGTAATAATGACCATCAAATGGGTGACTTAAAATATAATCTCGAGTCCCTCTGTGTTTCGGCATGGGCATGTTAAACCAGTGTTGTCACCCCATTTCGCCCTTTTCAAGCACTTTTCGAGCTAGATCTTGGTAATGTTTTCAAGTCAGTTTAGCTCATTTTCACTGACTTGGAAACATTACCAAAGTAAGAAGTTTTCGCCATGCTAACTACTTTCTTGTTGTTTCATCAGTCACGAAGCCGCTTATTCTTGTCGCTCAAATCTTTTCTTGGTTATTGAAGCTCCATCTAACCCGATCTTACCCTTTTTAACTTGTCCAGCCGCCCCATTTCTAAAACTGAAATGGCAACACTGCGTTAAACCCTTGGTCAGTGTTGTCGCCTTAGTCCTTTTGTAGCATAGGTGAACTCCTTTTTTAACGATTTAGCCCGAAAAGAGCAATCTAGCTCTTCTAAGGATCTCTCTTTTGGTTTTGGTTTTTAACACCCACCAATGCACAAGCTTTTAAACTTTTCACTGGCGTGCTCAGGTTTCCTCACGATGTTTTACTTCATAGTAAGATCATCGGATAAACGTACATTCAAAATATTTTCGAAAATTCGGAAAGACTTTAATACGTGGCGGGATTCGAACATTCACCTCCAGATTGGAAAGCAACAGTCCCCACCAATGAGTCACCGACGCTCGTTAAATATCTGCTACCCTTTAATAATAAATTAAAGGATGCCTTGATTGAATAAATAATGCCTTGCCATGCTATTATTCTTTGTTAATAATAACGCCATAAAAAGCGATGTGGGGGCACTTGCCTTGTAACTTCTCAACACCAAAGTCCATAAAGTCCAACTTCTACTTACATTAACCGTCATTCTGTTGGTATAGGACATTCAACCCTTTCCCAGCGTCCGGCCGCCGTAACTATCCCTTTGAAGTTCACAACTCACACATCAAAATCCATGAGTACTTAATCAATTTAGTTCGATTATTTGCTCAATGATATTTGACAACCAAGTCATTTCAAACAATTTTATTCGAACATGAACAGTCTGATTTTCAACGGTGAGTATACAAAACTCTGATTTATTAGTTTATATGTTTTCCAAGATTATAGATGTTACAGTAAAACACTATTTTGATAGAACCTTGATTAACACGAGGTTCAGCAACTAAAAACATTATTTTGTCCAAAGATAACTGGTCCGAATTCTCACTGAAATAAAATTAACCTTAAAAATAAACCCTGTCCCTGTCCTGTAAAATTGTCCCTGAAAAAGTTGTTATTGCCATTCGTAACCACCAAAAAGTCCTTTAAGGAAATAGGTCAGATTAAATCCGATTTGTTTACACACTCTACTAGGTGACAGACTCGATAATGAGTCGTCTTAGTAGGTACCACCAGATATCCTCCCGTGAAATAAAAACGTTTTGAACTTTTGTCTTTCTGGATAAGGGCACTTCAGCTAGTAAAATTATCGGGTATGAGATACCTACATCTGGCGTCTGGGTGACGGACGCAGGGCAGTGTTGACGGAAAATAATAACCAACAAAGTTACCCACTATTATTAATTTCCTTCAACACTAAATCTGTCATGATCAGGAGTATCACTTACCGTTATCGACCGCTCGCTCACTTTATGTGATAAAGAAAATTGCCCTTCGACCCTATTCGACTGACGACTTTTGAGAGTCGCTAGTGGAAGCTAGATAAGATTAAAAATTAGGACAAATATATCCAGCAGTCGGACTGCGACAGCATAAAGAAAATTAGGAAAGAGAACATTCGAGCGTTCAGTATTTTAGCGTAATTATTATCATCAAAGCGGCAATCAGCATCATCAAAACATTAAAATATGTAATATTTTATAACTCTCTATTAATGAAGATTCTCGCAAATGATACGCGCAAAGGCAAACCACGAGCTTTTAAATTTACTAAGGGAGGTAATCATAATATTTGATCACATAATTTCGTTTACATATGAAAGCGTAAATACATCAATATCACCAATCCGCATTGGGCCCGCGTGGTGGGCTCCCATATATAAGAAGGTACTCTGTGGTTCCGGTCCAACCTCCCCATTGCTGTGTTGTGTGGGAATATATGTACCCTGCATGGGCCGTTATAGGTTGATGATCAAATAACGGAATAAAATTAATATTGCACTAACAGTGGCTTAAATCTAACACATTTCCTTATTTATTTCTCTTTCATCATAGTTACAAGAGCGGTCGAAATTTCACAAAATATTGAGGTGTTTACTTTGGAAATAAATTATTTAAATATAATCTGGAACACTTTGATGCGAGACGTTGTTGTTCTTTGCCCGTTTATTGTATATTCACTAATGTAATTAATGTTTCACGTTCTCATAACATAAATTAATAATCGACTATTTTTAATGACATCGTGGTTTACAAGCTGAAGTGGTAGCTGATTCTGTAAGCACTGGTGTATTGAATGAGTTTTATCGAAATAATTACTGACAAACCTTACAGATCGACGTAATTACTATCCTTTCATTTGGATGCCTATTTATTTTAACGAGCGTTTACATGCGCTGTAAGTGAATTTTTGACAAGCTATTTGCTGTTATGATGACAGTCTTCAACTAAATTTCAATATTTTTATCAGTGGCTTTATTAATTATTTGAGCGAATACTAATAATTTGAAGCATGATATTAATAAAGATCGATAAATAAACACATGGCAAAGCATCACGCACCTAAATTAACTTATAATAAAATTAGTCATCACACGAGCCAAGACAAACGCTAGTAAATTTTATTTGAGTCGTTATTTTCAAGGCATGAACATCTTTTACTAGTCACATAAAATGAAATCTCCGTCTAAATTGCATTCAAAAACCATTTTATAGGAGTGACTCACGATCACAAAGAGTTTTAAATCCAATCAGATGGCGAGCGACTGTAATAAAAAATAAAGCTACAGGCATAGACAACGTAATGAAAATGATTCAGCTCTCGAAACAATTTTAACAAAACATTTCCATCGCAAAGCTAAGTTTTTCATAAATTCTTTTCAGGCGGTGTTGATTCAGGGGCAAAAACAATAGATTGAAAAGGACTCGACCGCAATTTTGCGGCGGTAGTGTCAAGCGTCGTTCTGTTATAATGAATGAGAGCAAAGAACGGAGATAGGTACGGATATTAATCATAACGGGATCACGATAAATCTTTACCAACTTTAACGTCGCAATCGGTGCCGTCAAAGCACTAAAAGACTAAAACATCTTAAACCAATTTAATTGAAAATTTACAATTGAAACGCTACTAGCATTCGTACGAATAAAATACTGATTGAAAAAATTATGAAATTGCGTTTTCTTTAAATTATAGGAGGCAAATTTTTCATTGGAAATCATAATTCTCGTTAAAGTATCAAACGAGCAGAACTAGTAAACATTTATGTCGCAGCCTTCTGGTTTAATTAACCAGCGCTGCGATAGAGAAAAGCAGAACTTAATTTGAATCACTTGGCTAAGCCTTGATCAGTCATTTCGTAAGGGCTAACTTTCAGTACGCTAAGTTGTGAAACGTTGAGTGATTTTTTTCGACAACCGGGATTCCGTCCCCGCCGGCGGGGGCCATCGTCGCGTGTCTCTGTAGGTTCGCACAGTCCCTGTTCGCATAGCCGGCGTTTGCCGGGCCGCTTTTCTCCCCAAACATATGTTAGGCTACCAAGCCCCGCAACGCCCTAAACCGAGGTTCGAGTCCCGTTCGGGGACGCCCTTAGGCTCGTTGTGTAAATTTTAAGGCTGAGAGCCATCTGCGCTCGCCAATTGCCCGGTGAAGCTGTAAAGGCCATCTGCGGCCAACAGCAGTAGTCAGTTCGAAAAAAAAAGTGTGATTGAACTGTTTGAACTAATAGGCAGATCCCTAAGCATACATTTGGATGCCGGTGTTTAATTAACGGCCTAGGCATCCAATTGGATGGGTATATAACCAGATAACAGCGAGGTATACATTAGTCAAAGTGAAAAAATAATGTACTTAGGGACAATGGACGGCACTCATCATTTTTGTCATCGCAAAAAATTACACTAACAACCGTAAAACGATTTGGGTAAACAAACGAAAGGTGTTTTACCCATGTACCTTCAGCTCTCAGAAACGTAGCTTCAATAGAGTCAAATATCCAGCGAATTGGATTGGTAGAATCGCATGACGCGTAACCTGATCAGACGCTGTGTTCGCCTTTAATTGGTGTAATATTGCAGACTACGCCTAGAGCTTGCAGTCCTACAGCAATTTTTTAAAATATTTTTCTACGATTGGTAATTTAACAAATAACAAAGCATCCCACTTACGTTTATTGGAATAGTGCTAGTGATTCATATAAAGAGCATTTAAGCTGTGTGTTGACGCAATTCAGAATACAATTGTCGTGGTACTATTTGTCGTGTACCGTGTGGTGATGCTGGATTAGAACACATTTATCACCACCCTTTCTCTTCACGAGTACCCTAAAAGGCAGATATATAATATATGGAAAATATCATAGAGCATGTAGCGTAATCTTTCCATCAACCTAGCCTACATTATTCACAGCTGTCTCAAACTAGCCTGCCAAGCCAGCATGGAAATTAGCGCAAAATCTTTCACTATCGTAAGGTCCTAAGATCCGCAGGGTACTGTTATGGGCAAGTAAGTTAATAATATTTTATGCGAAATATTCTAGTTAGCGTCAATTATGCCGTATTGTTAACATACTCGTATATAATAAACTTGTCATGCTATCACATAAATAAAAAATGGAGATCATAAATTTTTTTATTGAACCATTCAAATTACACACTTAAAAAATCTGTAGATAAATCCTCTTTTTGCAAAAGCATTCGGGACCAACGCAAATTACATTGCAACTCTAATTGATTGATGCCGACAAACTATAAAACCTGGTACAATTACAATCAAGCTCGTTAAGCTTACTTTATTGATATTGACAATGCCGATGCAAACTAATATATTGTACGGTCCTATAAAAAATACTTACAGTCCGCCAACAACAACAATCACACTGATTGAATATGATAAATTTTGACTTTTGTCTATTTTTAGGGGTTTAAGTTCGAAATGACATAAATGCTTTTTAACTACCTCTTTAAACCGCGATTGTTATTAGGATGATTGTAGTTAACACTGACAAGTCCGAATTGAGCCCATGCCCATGCATGACCCCCTAAATCTGGACAAACCCAAAGGCCCCATTGCCTTGCAGTATTACATATTGGTTAATCGATTTTATTTTATATATTTACAGCTCTTACGGTGAAGGAAAACATCGTGAGGAAACCTGCGCACGCCTATGAAGAAATTAAATACGTGAAGTCGGCCAATCTGCATTGGGCCCGCGTGGACGACTAAGACCTATACAAGAGATGTAACGGAGCTTCGATTCCGGTTCCGTTAACTCGGAACTTCCGATTATTATTACACTTTCGGTTCCGACTTCGGTTCCGATACTTTTGTATCGGATGTTAATCGGAGGTCGAACGAAACAAAGCGGGCGGCGCGCGACGGCCTGTGCCGAACAGGTTCAGTCTGTGCATCAAAGCTTTTGTCCATAAAGTACAATACATTACTTTTGGAGTCCATTTTGATTTAATTTCTTTTAGCTTTTGTTCATTTATTGTAATGTAACCAAATGTAACACGCTACTTTGGGTTTTAATTTTAATTGAACTTTAATTCATTAATTTTATCTTTTGTTTGTTTGGAATTATGCCAATTTTTTTTCACAGTTGTTTTTAATTTTATAATAAAAGTAAAAAATGCCAAAAGAAGACTATAAATCATGTTTTATTTGCCCTTAAACCATTGACGCCCGCCGTACTTCAAATAGTACATGCATACATAGGTTACATAGGTCCATGCATTAGGTGCTTAGATAAAAATATATGTAATTTTGAAATAATGTGAGGGTAATCTACGATTTTGTGTCACTAATTATTTCATTTCTCCCGGTTAGTACTCATTAATTTATTATACAAGGGTTAAGTTACACAAAATCTTAAAAACGTAGGTGGTAAACTTCGTTGTAACCTAAACTTACATAAATAACATAAAAAAGCTGACTTCATATAAATCCCTTTATGCTATAACACCCCAAATGCCGCTGTACTAAGTTAAGTACAATGGTCGCATGGCATGTAATTTGGGATAGTATAGTGAAGACATTTCTATTACAGTTTTAAGATATTTGTTCATACATTTTATGCGTTATATTTGTTTCATTGTATATATGTTATGATACTATTTTATGGATTATCAGGATACAACAGGAAACCACAATATAATTACAAAATTTCTTACAAATGAGTCTTCAAACATGAAATCAGTACATTGGTTTACAAGAAGCCATACAAGATATTTTTAGACAAGATAGTGATGATGAAGCCACTTACGGAGTGATTATGCTACCACCTAATTCAGACGCTGTCACAAATGAAGATGGTGAGGTAACCTTTATCAACAAGAATTACCTAAAGATGTTCCTGGTTATATAGAAGTTACTACCAGACGTACCACTCCCACGATCATGAATAGAACAGCGACAACACGGCATGAGCAGTGATGATATTTTACAAAAAGATGTTTTTGTCAATTTGGAATGTCACATAAACATTTATCGGTTGACGAATCATTGGTCAAGTACTACGGTCATCATTCAGCTTAGCAATTTATAATGGGCAGGCCAGTATCCTAATGATACCGTAATTGTACGTTGACTAGCAACGTAGGCTATCGTTATATATTTGATGTATTTTGTGGAAAACCTTCTGAGACAACCTCTTGGTTCTCCAATCCTCTTGCTCTCGCGTTGCGAAGACTGCTTAACAAAATGCCGACAATTTATTTTCCTAACTTTATGCTGATTACGATCTACTGCTTGACCTAAAGAGGCTTGGTTACAAAGCTCCTACAACTTTACATGAAAATAGAACCAAGAGGTGCTCCTTGATTACATATAAGATGCGAGAACATATCTTAGAGCTGAACATGACCACAGATTTGATAAGACAAACGACATCTAATAGATGAGATGGCAAGATAATTTGTGTACAATTGGAACAAATTTTGACACTTTAGAACTGATAAGAAGTGACAAACGATGGTGTTCCACGAAAATACAAAAAATAGATGTCGATGTGTTCCAAAACTACAACAAAGGGATGGGAGGGGTTGGTCCACAGATTTCCCATCGGATGTCTGTGGTGGTCAGATGGATCAATCTGTAGGACTTTACCGGATTGGGCTTCAAGGAAAAAAGTGGTGGTGGGTCTTGTTGAATTCTATGGTTGACATGACTATTTCAAATGAATGGCGACTGTACTCAATGGCAAACCCCGATCAACGGATAGATCAGCTAGCATTCTGCAGGCATATACTCGTAGCATATAAGTATTTGAGCCGGTAAACAGTAAATGACAGAAGACACTTCTATTTTTATTGTTGTCATCACAAAGTGATCGATAGACAACAATAAAAAATATAGGATTTTATTTCGGAAAAACTACCAAACCAGCTTATATGTTCTGTGTGCTATTAAAGAGTCAAAATAACTTGTGTAAAGTTTCAGAAAACATTGTGCCTGGACAGAGTATGTTTCGCTCATTCCCACTCCTAAGCGCCCATTGTACTAAACTTAGTACACCCCTAAAAATGAACCTTATGACTTTGTTTTTGATTTTTTTCTTTTATATTATCATTATAGAACGTGTTTTATAGCGTAAATTAGTAAAAAAACACCGAAAATTTAGACTGGGTTAAACAAACTGACCCTGCCTCCGATTTCGATTCCGATTCCGATAAACCAAATTTGAAAACTCCGATTCCGATTTCGATTCCGATAAAACTACCTCCGTTACATCCCTGACCTATACACCCTATACGGGTAGGCTCATGCCCCTCGGTGAGAACGTATAATAAGCTGATTATGCTGTTATCATGTTATATACTGTGAACTGTAAAGGACGAATTCAGGTTTAACTACTTTAAGATTTAATTACAATATTGGAATATATTGATGACTTTAGTTACTATTGGTTACGTCTACAAAGTTACCCGAAAGTAGGCTTAGTATTTGACTAACTTTGTAGACACTAGTCATTCAAAATGCTAAGGTTCACCTAACATTATATTAGCGTAAGATTTGTTCATGTGTAACCATACATAATTTATTACTATACGAGTACCTTTGACATCGAACGAACAATACCTTTGTTTTAAACGAATATTTTTGTTTGTGGCTTGTAACGCCAATAGGGATTCGTTCAACTTATTAAAAGTTACCACGTACAGGTTTAATCAATATATATTATACAACACGTGATCTCCTACATATCCACTTTTAAAAATAAACGTTTTATTTCTATTAACGTAGCTCTGGACGTTTCACTATCAATTTGCATAATCAATTAATCCATAAAATATGTTGGCATATGGTAATTTATACTAACGATATTTACACATAATATCCATAACAAGTAGAGCATAATTGTTTAACCTTCAGCATCATCAAATTTAAGCATAACATGCAGAAGCAGAACTTTAAAAAGATAAAGTGTATCAAACCATGATAATTCTATGGAAACGGTAAATTGTATACCAACATCGTTTTTTGATATATTAGTTCTTATGGAAATACTGACTTCAAAATTAAATAAAGTGTAGAAAATAATATAAAACTAAAACAAATTCCAGTTTATTTAATAATTATTATTTTTTTTATTAAAATGATTGTCTGTCTATTTTTCCCACTAATCTCTGAAATGGCTGGACGGATTTGGACGGGACTTTGTTGGCAGGTAACTGATGTAATATAATAAAACTTATGCTACTTTTATTGTTTTAAAACCTTTTTATTTTTAGTAGACTTTAATAGTTAGCTGACACCATGGATAAACACATAGGCTACGTTTTACTGCGGGAGAATACCTTATACCTGGGTAATACTTATCCTGGGAAACTGCTAGTGAAAAATAAAAATCTATTACACAAGTCTGCACACCGCCTATAAATATTATGTCATAAACGCTTTTGAGAATAAATTGATTTTGTCTTCAAAATATATCCCCGCTCTGGATATCACTTGTATTTCTGAGACATAAATGCATCGGAAAGAGTACTCTTTCTGCGAACCTGCTTTGCATGCTTTATAAAAATCCATACAAAGCCCTGGTGTAAGCGTGATTATGTAAACTTAACAAGAAATCTTGCTTCAAAAGGGCACTATATAGCTCTTTAAATTTTGCATTAAAATATCACTTATACGGAGCTTTTTACAGACAAACAAAATATAAAATAACTTATATTTTAATATTTTGTTTTATTTTAACTAAAAATAGCACTAAAAACAAGTAGTGATGTGTGTATGCAATGCATGTGCAAACCACCCGAAGCCATAATTGAAAAAAAAAACAACAATTTTAAGCGTTTTTTTTTTCGGAATGACTTATTGCTGTTGGCCGCAGGTGGCCTTCGCAGCTTTACCGGTCAATTGAGAGCCATCTGGGCAGTTAGCTCTCAGCCCAAAAAAGATATGCAACGAGCCTAAGGGAGTCCCAGAGTGGTACGTGAACCTCGGCTTAGGGCGTTGCAGAGGGGCTAGGTAATCTAATATGTTTGGACGACTATTTTTTTTAAAGACATTCGCATTTTAGTATGGTAAAACACATTTAAACTAATGTGAATTTTAGAATATAAAGTTGCAACGGTACAAGGAAAATTCACAACAAAGTGGCTTAATGTTTGAGTTGACAAAAACATAAATAAAACTGGAGGCTACGTGAAATTTGACACAAAAAATATAAGTAGGCCGCGTCCCATCGTTATGTATAAGGTACATTACGAGTATGTAGTACATTCATTTTTCACCTTTGTGTGTCTCACCATTAATACTTGTTTTTTATGTTATAGGAGGCAAGGTAGCAAACGACTCACCTCATGTTAAATTACATTGCCGCCCATGTATATTTGCAATACCAGAGGGCATTGAAATGTGTTGCCGGGCCATCAAAGAAGAATACGGTATATTATTTTTAAGAAATATCTCTGGTAGTTACTAATTCTACAGCTTTGTCCTATTTACAACTATTTACTTATAGAGTAACAAATATGGTTTTAAAGATTTTCGACCACCTCTCTGATAACTGACCGTTATAATAGATGATTGACTTGCGTGATCAATCTCACTACCATCAATTTCAAAATGAAGCCCACAAAAACATAAAGTATACGATGGAAGTTTAAAAGAGCGTCGGTGGCTCAATGATGTGGACTTTTGCCTTCCTACCGGGAGGGCGCAGGTTCAAATCTCGCCACGTACCAATGTGACTTCAAAATTATATGTACGTTTATCCGACGCTCTCACGGTGAAGAAAAATGTCGTGAGCAAACCTGCGCACGCCTGCGAGAGATTTGTACGTGAAGTCGGCCAATCCGCACTGGGCTCGCGTGGACAATTAAGGCCTATACACCCTTTACGGGTCGGCTCGTGCCCCTCGGTGGGGACGTTTAATGAGCTGATGATGGAAGTTTAAAAATAAAAAAATATGGATTGACTGTCATTAATACTTATGATGTGTCCCCACGCGACTGCTACTGTCTATGATGGAAAAAATGAGCCATAATTTTAGTGTTTTAAACTAAAAATATGTAATTGAATTGTTCATTTACATACGATACGTATTTTCTAGGTTGTTTTCCTTTTGTTTACTGCAATTTTAGCAACATAGACTCTCACTCTTACACTTTTTTTTTCAAACATAATCTATGGCTCTGTTAACAGATTCCGTCAAATGTCTTAATAATTTGTGGTTTTCTATACAACTGGCTGAATTTTGACACACTTTAATATTAGCGAGATTCCGTCCGTATTTTTTATACGACCATGTAGTTTAGATTAAAAATAATGTAACATTATTATCACTCACGTTACACATACACTTTCTTTTTTAACTGTCTTTTCGCTGTGGGCCATCTGTAGCCAAAAGCCACCTAAGTCCAAATATACATACACATACATATCATATAACAATAAATGATAGATCCAATATGAACATCAATTGTCCATAGCTAATGCAGGCACTAGTCTCTCAATAAGCATTGTTAATGGACCCCATTACGCCTGAGCAGCCGGACTGTCTCTAAACCCTTAACAGGGATGTATCTCCAAGGGACTGAAAGGACTTGAACAATTGACCAATCAGTTGTAATACATTAATCTCTTCATTTGTATTCCTTTACTGGGTTACTAATCTTTTTATTCGTTATTATTAAACATCAGAAGAAGACATTGATTTAGTATTTTTTTTGGATTCAAGACATGCTTGCTTAATCACAGTACATCCTGCCTACTAACGAACGAGACTCTGGCGATCCAAAAATACACACTGGACCTGCATAGCTGGTTACAGGCCAGGCTCATTGGTGTGTACTGGTGCTTACCGATCTGGCAGGTTCAAGTCCCGCCACGTACCAATGTTTCCGAATTTCCGACGCTCTTACTATATATTACTGAAGAGCTATATATATATATATATATATATATATATATATATATATATATATATATATATATATATGCTCTTCAGTATTTTAAGTTCATTGCACTAGTTAAACTAAACATTGTAGCTCCTTTAACAATGAACATGCCATTTCTAATTAGGAATATACTTCAGTTATCTCATTGCGTATTCAAAGCAACCACAATACTGAGAATAGACTGTTGGGTCAACGGAATGAAGTTGCACAAACCAAAATACCGAATAACAATTGTATTGGTAAAGTGTACTTTAGTTTGTACGTTAACTTTTCTCGCGTAAGGTTGACTGGGATATATATTTTTATGAGCTACTTTACAAAGTTAAAAAACTAAGCTTATTGCGGTTGTATGTATAATCAAACCGTTTTGCTTCAATCATAAGGTCTTTAACACATTAACTTTATTTGTTCATGCGTACCAACTACAATTCAAACATACACACACAAAAGTATGTATCGGAATTGCTACTAGGAACTGAATTGTAAACCATTGGTTTAAATATACCTTACTCACAAATTTTGCAATCTAGACTCAAACTTAGCAACAAAAAACATACATATTATTGAACATAAAGGTCACTGACGAAGGTAGAAATGAGACATGAAGGGATATTTATTGTTTTACTTTTGAAACCACATAGAGGACGCCAAGTAACTATTGGTCATCATCATCGTGTATAAGGTCTATATTCTAAATTCTATATCCTATCATATCTAATTACACGATGTTAAATGATCTTAAACGTTGTTAAATGACGTTAAACGATGTTAAATGACGACCCATTTGGTGTAGCGGTTGAGACGTCGGCTGCAACACCAAGGGTTCCGGGTTCGATCCCCGGGCAGTACAAACATTTGTGTGCATGAACATGTCTGTTTGTAATGGTCTGGGTGTTTTCTATGTAGGTATAACATGTATGTATTTACAAAAAAAAATGTATATACGTATATTTATCCGTTGTTTAGTACCCATAATACAGGCTTCACGCTTAACTTGGGACTAGATGGCGCTGTGTGAATGTCAGTGGATATTTATTTATTATTATTATCTATAATTAAACATCTTTAATAGAAGTGTTAAATTTACTGATAATTACTTAAAAGGATAACAAGAAACAAAACCATGTCAATGTACGTTAACCTTAATTAACAGTTCGAAATTAAATATTTTGAACTTTAAGCACTTTAAATTATCGGAATTCAGGTACGCACGAAAATTATTTTGGTGTGATATGTTCTATGTTATTGGTGTTGGTTTCCGCACTTAGTCCGTGCAGTGGACCATTGTGCGTTTTGGTTTGATATATGACTGTTTATTATGAAGTCGTTAGTAGTTATTATAAAGACGTAAGTAATTATAAAAAATATTTTCACCATACTGACCAAATGCAGTAAGATAATAATATATCAATAAACTACAAAATACCCTTACACCCAAATACGATGTAGGTACCTAAATAATACGATGCAAAGGAATATGCAGATAGGTGTCCCTACCTAAACGTTTCACTCCACCCATCGCAGTCCACTGTTGGACTGGATGCCAGCTCTTCGGACTCAACCAGCCACCACAAATGGCATTATTGTTCATAGCAAATTTTATTAAAATCGCTTCGCTAAGTCAAATTAAGGCGCGCAGCTCACACGACGTTTATTGCCACACGAATAAACATTATAATATTTTTCTAAATAAAAAGGTTTTTGAAAAAAATAACTTTAGTTTTTTTAGGTATTAGAGATAACCCGGAACAAACAGACAGACAGACAAAAGTTCTGTATAAAAAAAATATGTATAAAAAATTGTTATATCAGTATTACAAACGGATACTCCAGTTTTATTTATATATATTACATTAAAAAAGATATTAGTAAAGATGACCTGGGTATTAGCGCAAAAAATGGCTTGCTTCAAACGTAACTTATGCATTTATCTTCCTTACTCGGCTATTTTGCTTCTTCACTACTTTCCAGCCAGCTATCAATAAATCACCCACCTTGCTACTTTACTCAGTATAATTCAATTTACTTCTGCTTGCTTTCGTTGCCCTAAAAGCCATTCAGTATCTACGTATTATGTTATATGTTTTGCTATTTATGCCATAGTTCTTAATTTGTTATTACAGAGTTTATAGTTTACAGATGCTATAATTTTCAATTATGATTCGAAATATGTTCATGTTTATGAAACTGACATAATGGCTTATATTGAGAGTTTTCTACAATAAACATCTTTTTATTTTATCTTTTCTTCTACATCTAAGAATAAATCAGTTTTTGTCAACGTAATAGCTATGTTTTGTGGGTGTTAAAACGGATTTAAAAACAGCACGAAACAATGCGAATGTTTTCTTTTCACGTTTTCGATTTCGATTCTTTTTCTGACAACACCTGAGTACTAAATTCCCTCAGGAATTTGACTTTCCACGAGTGAAAAGATTGTTAACTTAATAGATAGACATATTGCTCACAGTTATGGTACACAAACGCAGAAAATTCAAACTTTTAGTGGGTTAAGGCAGCCTTTACGCTAGGAATGGTCTCTTTGAGGCAACCTTTAGATACATAGTAAATAAAAAACTACTTACTTAAATTTACTTGATATGTCGTCTTCTTGTTACCAATCGATGCCATAAAAATATATTGAGAAGGCCACCTTACATACCCAAGTTGATCTGATTCGGCTAGAGATTGGTAATTGGTATGACATTACTAACATTGTGAATAGTTTCATAACAATACAAATTAGGACACATATATACTGCTTTTTTTATGTTACCTATAAAGTAATCATAACGGTCAGTTCACACACTTAACGGTAAGTGACACGCTTGACCATGACAGAGCAGTACTGAAGAATACAATCACTGTATAAAGTGGCTATTTTCCGTCAACAACGCCTGCGCCCGTCACCTGCGTTAGGTCTCATATTCGTATGTACACCCGATAATTTCCCTAGCTTCAGAGCCCCAATCGAAACACAAAAGTGCAAAACATTCCTATTAAACGATACTTTATCTGGCACTGCGGTGTTACCTACCCAGACGACCCGCATCGAAAAAAAGCGTTTTGCGTTTTTTCCCAAAACAACACTACCTCTCTGGCATAATGTTGAATTTTCCTTGAACACTATAACAGACACTTCACAATTAATTATTTTTCACTATATTATCAAGCACATTTCCTAATAACTTAATAGGAAATAACAACTATGAAATGACTCCGGGCGTAAAACATTACACACCACTTACGTTTGTCATAGTAACACTTAATCTTATCAAAGCATGATGTAGGTGATACGGTAACCTTTACAACATATGCATATTAACACGCAAGTTTGTACTTTATATACTAAGCGATAACGCCGCTAATCGTTTAAATCGCGTCTTCTCCTTACTCATGTATTGAAAAATTACACAGATAATGAAAATTCAGCCACAATTAACTTTTTAATCATTACTACAAAGAAAATCTTTCATTGAGCGAAGCTCCATTACAACCGTGATTTATAATCAAATACACTAACAATATATATATATATACATAACAATATTTCAAGACTGTTTATATTTAAGACAGAGTCAGGACAATATGTTAATATTATAAGTGTTTGATAGCTAGAGCCACCCAGACCATTACAAACAGACATGTTCATACACACAAATTTGTATTGCCCGGGTATCGACTGTCTCAACCTTAACACCTGGTTCGTGAATGATGAATTCATTTCTCAAATTTATTTTATTGTCGACACATACGAGTATAGCCATATATGTACTTTGGTTCATTGCTAATTGAGTTAAGCCCTGCACTACGAAAGGCCAAAAAGGGTGTACTTACCAGTAGGGACCCTTTTTAACCCATCGAACATCTCTTTATTGATATATTATTATCACTAAAGGGAAAATAATGTGTTTTAGATTCTAGGGCCCCAACAAACCCTGATTTTCCGCTACATCTTGTTTTGGTGTAGATAGTAGTTGAATACATATTATTATAAGATTCCGGGTTTGACCCCCGGTAGGTATAAATATGTGTGTGCATGAACAAATCTTATATTGACCTGGATTGCTTTGGCATTTTTATTTTTGTATTCTTTGTTGAAGTCGTTGTGTAATTAAGAGTCAGCGCTAAATGCGCTATAAATTAGTCATAGAATAGTTATTTATTTAATTCTTAGAGTATTAATAATATTTACTCTGAGATTTAATTACTTGCGTATTTAGGTAATATAATAATTTGCATATGACCAGTTTCGGTGCGTATGAGATCTGATCCAGTTGCAGTATATCTATGTTCTATGTTACGGGGTTCGGTTTTCGCACTTAGTCCGTGAAGTGGACCATTGTGCGTGAGCCATGGCGTCCTTCTGGTCATTCCAGCCAGCCCACCTCCCTCCAAAAGCAGATAAGTCTTCCCGGTCTCCTCAGGGCATCCGCGACTGTTACCGGTGAGCCGATAGTCTGTTGTTGCAGTATATCATTATCGTCGTGGTAAAATTATACTTTTTCTTCTTATCGAGAAAAGTATAATTGTAAAGTAGATTGAAGAACAATTAGACCGTCCCTGGTGTGGGATTGTGAACCTCCTTACAGACGTGGTATTATAATAATGACCACCATACTTCTGAACGAAGACATTTTGCTTTGTTCAGTCAGTTCATCCACAGTTCCTTATTCTTCGCGCACGAGGCCTAGGAAAGTCTTAGTCTGCTCATGACCACGGTAACTGCAAATTCACCAAACATTGGGAAAAAATACCAAGTTTTTAAGTTTTCAAAGCCTAGAGAACCCTAAAAATCGACATCGCACAATTCAAGTTTCACTACAGCGCGATATAGTTGACCTTTGATCTAGCTGAGTACGGAGCCGTAATAATTATTGGGACCCGCTTTCATTTCACGCACCACAGACGTCGGAATGTTTTTGGACGTAAACCTTATATCTCTTTGATAAAATTTTTCCTCCACATGCCATATTGTAAATAAAGGTTTCGACTTTCGCTTTGGAGGTTGAAATATTGGCTTCATTAATATGGTGGTCATTTGGGTGGGTTACATTTTCGCTCCCAATTACTAAAGGCAAATGTATACATAAAGATATATAAATAAGAAATAATAGGTTTTGAACCTATTATTTCTTATTTACATATCTTTATTACGAGTATATGTGAGGTCAGGGAATGTTATGAATGTATAATTATGTCTATTATTTTGGGAAAACGTTTTTACTTTACTTTAACTTATAATGCAAGTGCGTTTGGTTCTCGATCACACAGGCTGAGAGCCATCTGCGCTCGCCACTTGCCCGGTGAAGCTGTAAGGCCATCTGCGGCCAACAGCAGTATCAGTTCGAAAAAAAAAAAATCTCGATCACACAAATGAAACAACTATCGCAATGATCAATCGTAGGATGGGTGACCAGAAAATCTTGCTGGCTTAATCTTGAATGAATGATTGCTTAGAAGAACTTTAACTTTTTAACGTATTCACTGCAGCATAAAAAAGACAATAGTAAATTCATTGTTAATACGCACCGATGCGTGGTGTGGCAGCTAACGTATTAAATTGTACAACTTTGCAGACCCTTCACGCCCACGGCTTTAAGGTTATAACAATAACTATGAGTCAAATACACTAAAAACAGTTTTAAACACATAAATATTTAAGAAACCAGGCGAGTTCTCAGGCAAATGGACGCTGGTGGAGGATGGATGAGAAAAACAAAAGATTGAGATATCTGGCATCGAATGGGCGTGACCTTTGTCCAGCTGTGGACTACGATAAGATAAAGAGGAAGAGTGCTCAGAAAAATGTGTGAGCAGATAAAAAATTGCACTGTTACGATTTTAAACAATGCGGACAGTCTACCTTTTAATTTTTGTTTACTTTCCAGGACTAGCTTGATTCGTTTTACACTTAAGATCTTTTTAGTTTGGCTTGAATCGTCATCCATCCAAAAATGGTCCAAAGTCTCTTAAAGTACCATGTTAGGTATTGTTAACGAGATAACTTATAATGACACATATCAAAGCATCAGTATTCATACTTCTATAATTAAATGTCAGCAACACAGTTTGCGCGAGCCCGTCAAATTGCATCTTAAAGATATAATTTAAATTAAAAATGAAATGAGTAGATTGACTTCGCTCCTCAAAAGAAACCGCAAGAGCGGTCGCAGTTTCCAACTTATTCTTTGTAATGGTGAATTTAATTAAATACTTTTTCAACGTGAAACACCTAAGTGATTTCAAAAGGAATTCTCGCTCAACATATTTTTTGAAATACCATGCCTAATAATTTACGTTTCTTTTACTTTTATATATACCTAATATATAAAAGTAAAAGAAACGTAAATTATTTTCGGATTTTATTAAAAAAGTTCTAGAGATATAAAAGCAATTCTAACAATGATATCTTATGAAAAGGCTTTCCGGAAAACATAAAAAAACAAGCTTAATAAAACCATCCTCGGCGGGCGTAATGCGTAGACACTGGAACGTAGAAAGAAACAACATTATATCTTGCGGCTTAAGGCAAGGTTCTATAATAAGGTTGGTGTCACGGTTGAGAGGTCGACTGCAACACCAAGGGTTCCGGGTTCGATCTCCGGCCAGTACAAACATTTGAGTGCATGAACATGTCTGTTTGTAATGGTCTGGGTGTTTTCTATCTATAATATGTATATATTTACAAAAAAATATATATATAAGTATATTTATCCGTTGTTTAGTACCCATAATACATAGTATTAGCAGTAATATGTCCGAAACCATACCTCTCTTAATACAACGAGCAATTAAATTTGCCCAGGTTTGTAGGCGTTTCAATATTGACATTAAATCCATTACCAGGTCACTCCCTAGTATATACATATTTGGATAGAATTTTGTTGTTAGGTCCCGTTGCAAATCAAATTTTCACAAATATGCAGTTATTGTTAACGTTTGAGATACACTAAAACATCAGGTAGTCGAAAAACAGTATCGAAATGACCTAGCATTTCGATTGTGACATAAAAATATTGGTGTGTTATTTATCTCGATTGGGATTTATACATCTAATGACGACTACAGGTTACTAGTGTAGGAAGCTAACAAGTAATGTATCAATGAACAACAGGTCAGTTTACAACTTACTCTAGTAAGTAAGTGAACTGAATATATATAAAACACTTATATTATCGATTTGAAATCATTCGGTCAGTTGATTAGTCGTAATATAATAGTAAAAATATATAATCGTTCTAATTGGACTGAACAGCCATTGAAAAAAAACGCAATTTATACACTTTGTTGCTCTACAGGAAAAGCAAGAAACAAAATCCTAAGATATTATACGTTCATCCTTGCATTCAGTATTTTCTCACTTTTCAACGTAGGTAGAGTAGAGGTGTCTTAGTTGTACACCGCTACCCAGATCTATGGGAATGGCTAAGTGTTAAAAAGTAAAATGACCATAAAGTAGCAGATATGTAACGGTCCCACAACTTTCACACTCTTAATGGTAAAAAGAGAAAGAAGAATTATCACAAATTAACTAAAAGGGAGAATTTTATTAACCCTGGAATTCTAAACCCAGTTTTGAAACAGTAAATATAATTAATATTTCGCATGTGTTGCATTGCAAGACTTTAATCGGGAACTAGTTTTTTAACTTTTTTACTTTAGGAACACATTTATGTGTGTCTAAAGTAAAATACATTTGTTATTATGGAAAAATCTATTTTGTATTGCTTTAAGTGCATATGCAGTCACGAGCTAACATTAACTTCAAATTACACTTTAATTGCGCAGATAAATTATCCAGTTTGTATGCAGGTGTGCACCACAATAATATAAATTACAGATGATTTAATGGTTTACCTACGATTATTGGGTATAAGAACTGTAACAAGTGCAAAACAATCTAGATCACAGTTGCTTTCGGGCTTAAGCTCTCCCATTACATATGAAATTTCATGTTGAATATTTTATATTGTTTTCTTATGAAAATGATAAATCAGCTCATGAAAAATTACTTACGTTGTTTTAGTGATAAATAGTTAATAAAATGTTGTAATTATGATTTATG
Source organism: Leucinodes orbonalis (assembly GCA_019425675.1). Classification (NCBI taxonomy): domain Eukaryota; kingdom Metazoa; phylum Arthropoda; class Insecta; order Lepidoptera; family Crambidae; genus Leucinodes; species Leucinodes orbonalis. The sequence continues at coordinate 106,936 of PQWD01003309.1, forward strand.
TGTATTGTTTGCTTTGCTTGATTACAGATTAGATTTCGTATTTATGATTTTATAGTTGGCTTTCGTACGTAATTTGAATACAGTAAGAACTTTACTTTAACCAATACCCAGGCAGTTAAAAGTGGTAAATAGATTGTAAGCAACGTTTTGCATTGATTTTGCAACTTTTATTTAGTTTTTTAACAAAAATCAAAAGTTTTAAAATGCAAAAACTTTTATTGTTACATTATCTTTAACCTCATTCCAACATATTCTCAATAACGAAGATAAGAAACCTAATAACCTGACAGAAGTCAAGCTTCGTAAATTGTTATACAATTCTACAAATGTTTTAAAAAGGCACTACAAATGTAGCAATTTTATTACCTTCTGTATATTTAATATCGTTTCAAAATTATAATGATTACTGTAGATTACAATAACAAAAGAACACCCAATTCAATACACTCGTAAAAATTTAAAACTAATTGACTGGACACAATTTTAAATATTAAATCGACCTGACATTGCGTAATTGACCTCTGTGTATGTTTATATTATTTCCAGTTAGGTTGTAGCACTGACACCCGTCATCAAGCTTGACAAGTGTCTGTATCATACGTAAAAATAGAAACAGTGCAGCAGTGGACGGAAATTTTATTTATTCAGAAGACGCACTTGTCATCCAAGCCTTAACGAGTTAAAGCGCAATTTGTTTTTTTTTTTCATTTTCAACAATGATATTCTGTATATATAAAGGTAGATACGCCATCCGTGCCTAAAAACGAACCGCCGAAGAGAGTACAATTTGTATTATTATGATAAGGTAAATGTACGCTCATTCGAAATATGTGTAAGTGTGCTGTCGCTGCATTCGGAACACTTTTTTCTATTGTTTTGTGAGCACATCACGAATCTATACTTTTTTACATCATTGATTTTCAACTGTTACAATAGGAGTGATAGCTTAATAATCTTAATATGAAGTTGCGCATAGCCTGTATAATATGACATGAATAATGTATATGAGCTGTTCTAATGTAAGATATTTTAACTTGTAACTTTTATCACATCTTGAGCTTTTCTCTTGGCTGTTGGCCACTATGTCAGTCTGTCAGCTTTGAGTTATATATGTTTAGATAGTATACATGATGCGCAGGACGCACACCTGATGATAAGTGCTACCCAACTGATCATCATCATCATTATCATCAGCTCATTAAACCCAACTAATAGACAGTTATTATTCGCCCGTCACCCGAGACGTCATTGTCGCAAATATGACCCATGTTTTGAAAATTGCAGTATATATACTTAAAATATGACGTATTTTTACACCTCATCTACCTGGATGGTACACGAATATGACACATCAGCAATGTAGGATGAATAAAGTTTGTTTCAATTTCACGTTAGGGAGGCATTGACTCGGCGTTAGGCACCGTGCTCATCAATCACACGTTATCAATATTAACCAATTACAGCCAGCCTCTGGCGTCATCGCGAATCGTTAAAAACCCTTTCAGGGCTTACCTACCTATCTATTCGAGCTACGCAACTATCGGTCGCCAGATCGATTCACCAATATAGCTACGGTTATCTGATTTGTGAGATTGTTCTAACGCAAAATGGAATTCTTTAAGGTTTCTCTTGAGCGATAAGATTTAGGAATAGGTTTAGAAGGCAGAAAAGAGGTTAGTTTGTACATTTATAAATGCGCCACTTTGTTTGTTTAATATCAACATGGTAGTATAGATACGACCTATTCACAGTAACATCGTTATAAAGGTTGACCTTCACAGTATATTTAACTGTAAACTATATAGGTCCCGAATCAGGCGGAATTATGTTTGTAAATATTGACGTGGATCGTTGTGCGTGTGGTCGGTGTCGTTTGTGTAGTACTCACCAGTCGTGTGGTGGTTGTGTCTGCGACGCCTGCACGCAGCACGGCGGCTCCTGGGCTCGCAGGGGCAAGCTGCAGCGCTGGCGGTGGCGGCGCGGGCGGTGCACGCAACCCCGCGCCGCCGCCGCGCCCACGTAGTCCACATAGCGTGCGGCGGCGGAGAGGCGACCAGCTCGTCGGCGGCATGCGGGCCCGCAGCACTTGCGCGGCGCGGCGGAGGCGCGCGGCACGCCAGGCCGCAGTAGACGGGCGGCGGCGGGCGCAGCGGCGCCGGCGGCCGCGGCACGTACGCTCCACGGCACGTGCGCTGCCGGCGGCACATAGCGCGGCCCCGCGCGCGCTCTGCCTCCGCGCACCGCCGCACCCGCCGCGGCGATGCCGAGAACCGGTCCGCCAGTGGCGCGGGCGGCGGCGGGCTGAGCCGCTTCCGGGCGCACGCTGAAACGCGCCCGCCGCCGGGACCGCTCGCCGGCGAGCGCGCTACCCTCCCATGGGCGCGGTCAGCCGCCGCCGCCGCGCGCCCTCCCTACCACTCACACACTCTGTCTCACATGCCGCGCGACCACTACCACTGCCACTGACCCGGCGCTCGAGCTCGCGACGGCTGCAGCGCGCTCCCGATGTCCGCATTCACTCCGCGAGCGCCATGCCACGATCGATAGCGCGGTGCGGGCTCAGGGGCGCCCGCGGTGCTTCGCACGCGACGCATCGCCCGACCCGTCGGCGTGGCGAGGTTCCCTTGCGAACTTAGAGGCTGGGGCGAGGCGAAAGTGCGTCCTCGGCCAAGATGGCTGCTGTCGTCATGTCCGCGTGTGGCGCGCCTGCGCGTGTAGCACTGTGCGATGTTTGTTTTCACCAGGTCCGTTTGGTGGGTGTCACTGTAAGGTGTCCGTGTGGGCGTAGACAGCGCGAGGGCACTCGGTGATGATGGTGGCTGGTGCGGTCGGGGTCGCGTTCGCGTCGGTAGCGCGAGGGTAGCGCGGTCCGCCGTCGGCCAGGAGTGGTGCGGAGTGCGGCCCGCGGCGACGTCAGGCCGGTGCGCGTATCGACGCCGCGCCGATGCGCACGCCTTTGCGCCGCCCACCGCGGCTCACTTCACGGCGAACTCATAAAAACACTCGATTGCGAAACGGCTGTCGCAAAGCCCACTTTTATTTTCACTCTCCTGTGAACACAACACCTTAATTCTATCCAGTTAAACGGGTCTGTACGATTTACCGTTTCAGTCACGTAGCGTCTGACATCTCTGAACTATTAACGAGATAGAACTGTGGTCGCTTTGGATTTTTCTGAGTACTGATTCCTAAGTAAATTATGAAAAATAACGAAATAATGTTACAATAATAGAACCATAATATTGAATTGATTGATAACAGACGTGGCTAGCTGGAAGCGATACGTCAAGTGTTTTATATTAGAGATACATAGAAAATTTATATTATTTATGAAACATTTACCACGCGCACAAAATGAGGGTGTGGACTAGTTAAAGCTTTCCATGCTTTTATTTGATTTCATTATATTATATGCATACTTGATAATACAGGCTTTTAAACTGATTGAGATGAAATTGTACACATGATTTATTAAGTTTTGATAGAGTAGGCAGTGGCTAGGTAGAGTTGATGGTCATGGCTTGCATCAAGCATCTATCCCAAGGGTGAAAAATATTACCTTGAGTCTTTTTTGGTTTAGAAATCACGCAATACCTTGGTCTTGGCTACTAGATATTGCAGTCGTCAACAAATACAAATCACAAAAAAATATATACGCGCAGTATAAAAAAGTGTTTAATTTTTTTATCTGCTTCAATTTAAGCATGGAGCTTGTACTATTGGTATATTAAATAAAGGTTATTTTAAAGATGTTTATTTGTTTCCGCCCTTACATCCAATTGCGACTGTTGGACATTGTTTTATATTTTGTTGATTTAATTTTGGTCTGGAATCCTAGGATGGTTAAACACACATTTTTGACTGTGTATCAATCACGCCCCTTAATGTACGTATCCGACAGCGGCACTAATAATAAATCTAATTGAGTTTCAACTTCTACTAGTTTAATAAAAGTGTGTCTGTGTTCACTCTACGACAACACAGTCCTGACGAAAGACAAAGGGTTAATTTTAGCTTAGTGTCTTAATAAGCGAGGAAATGCATAGGTGAGCGCCTCGCAGCTGCTACGCGGCACCCATGCGTGCTACCGTGCACTTTATAATAGCTTGACTGCTTGAAAACTCGCAACTACCAGGGCTGCCAACATAATGTTAAATTACGTACACGTTATCATATATTAATATAAAACTGCATTGGTAAATTAAGAATCAATGAATTAAATATTATCAATTATATCAGAGTGAACATCCTCGACAACACTTACAAACATGTCTCCTGGCTGATGTGTAGGTAGCCCCTGCAATTTTCTGATCCTCGCAGCAATCTAAAATTCTGCCGTCCTTTATCTAAAATCACGCTAACCTTAAGAAGTGATTTCGGAGTAAAACGTGGAAATCATTATTTCCAGAAAACTATAAACGACTAATTATTATTAGTAAGCCGACTTAGATACTAATTCAAAATAATCAAATCATCAATACTTGTACTGTAGAAATTGTGTAGAATTTGTTTACAATGTACGCCTGCATTACACACAAAAGGGATAAATTAAAGTCATCTCTAATGTAAATAAATACATGTTTTTATAGTTCCCTATTTCTTGAATTGAACTCGAATTCATAGAAAGTATATAATAAAGACAATTTACTGTTGCCCACACATAGTTTTCACAAATCCCCGGCAACTCCAAAACAAAGGTCATAATACAACGCATGGTAGGTTACGTGTAGGTTAGTCCTATCTCCTAAAAGCCATGAATGTGTTCTGCAGTGGAACTTATCAAAGGTATTGTGATACATATTTCAAGAATATAATCATATAGCAATAAGTAATTCACTTCATTTGTACGTACATAAAATATACACATGAAAAGTTTGGACCCTTAGTTTTGGAACAAAGTAATCCGAAACGAGTTAGAAACAAATGAGACAGCGCATGCCTCAAATGTTTGACCTTATTTTACAAATTGAATACACAAGCGTAGTTTTGTAATTTTAAACCTTGTTAAATTTTGTTCTTTTTATATGCAAGTTGAAACATAAATTGGTATTATAAATTATAAAGTTAATTCTTCAATACTCTCTTTGTCAACGACGTAGTCCTTATAGGAAGTTATCAGTTCAAACTTTCCATTGCTTATTGCCATCTGGTGATGACAACAATCGCCTATAATATACCCCTATTCCGAAAAACAGATGATATTTTACAGATATTAGCCATACTCGTAATATTATTTTTATTCTCGATGGTACCTACCCATTATCGTAATGAAGGTAACATGGAAGAAGGCACTAGATTCTAGAACAAAAGACTATTCTACTTTGATTAACTTAGTGTAATGCTTTATTTATAGGAAATCAATGTTACTCCGTCCAATCTTTATGCATTCCCAACCTACATTCAAGATAGAAGGTAAATTGTGCTACTTGTACAATTAACCTTCTATTGTTCTTCTGAACAGTGGAATATTAAGCTCAAGGAAAGAAAAGATGGAACAATATATTGTATTGTTTTCTTGTAATGTCTTGGTATTCAGGTAGTATATCCAGCAACTTATCTCCCTTTCTTACCATATCACTGGGCATGCTTATATATATTTTAAAAAAATATATTCAATCGCATATGATTTCGACAGTCACGGTGCGCGAGTTTACCAGTTTGGTAATATCATTGCAGGGTGAATCACATTTATCACCTGATTGTATGCAATAAAGGTGATTTCTCCCTTCGATCGGCACATGAGGCAGCCGTAACATAAAATCACGTCAGAGAACGTAAGGCGCTTTGTAATCTGTAACACCACATAAGTCGTCAGTCTACTTGTCCTTTAATCAGACTATTTTTCAAACTGAAGAAGACTCAGCATACATCTACACAGTAGATTTTCTTATGTTCTGTGGGTACTTAACTCTTCATTTTACTTGATCCTTCTTAATTACCACTTCGGGGAATTTTAGCAACCAACCAGCTTTATTATTTACTACAAAGCAGTAGAATTAACACTGTCTAGCATAAATTAAGTTGACTTAATGCATAATTGGTGGTTACTAAGATAATAAACCTTAAGCTAGTATTAATATAGACATGCTTTCTGAAAATATTATTTTATAAAAATCTTGCCAAAATTATAACAAAGTTTAACATCGGCTTAGTCATTATCTCTTCGTGGAGTTAGGAGCGCCTCCCTCGCATGTTCTTTAATTTGATTTACATATTTTATGTCCTTTTATTTAAACCCAAATCATATCTAAAATTATTTATTGCGAAGAATAACTCACATATTTCACTACACGCAGTTTCAATCGAATGTTAATAAAATCTCCTTCGCAATAAATCCATAGTATTAGAAAAAAAAATGTTTTATGTCAAAAGTAAACGGGATAGTCAGTTTGATAGTCAGATCGCTCACCTGGTGGCAAGCGATGCGTCTCACCATGACAGCACCAGTGTTAACGGAAAATATAAAAACAGTAGGTAGTTATATTTCCGTCAACAATGCCCAGCGCCCGTCCAATTTCCTTCAACACTACATCTATTATGGTCAGGCGTATCACTTACTACCAGGTGAGCGTACTGATTGAGGTGAGCGTCGGTGGCTCAATGGTGTGGACTGTCGCCTTCCTACCGGGAGGGCTGAGGTTCAAATCCCGACACGTACCAATGTGTTTTCGTTTTTTTGTAATTATATGTTCGTTATCCGACGCTCTTACGGTGAAAGAAAACATCGTGTGGAAACCTGCATGCACGCCTGCGAAGAGATTTCAAGGTTGTGTGTGAAGTCATCCAATCCGCACTGGGCCCGCGTGGACGACTAAGGCCTAATTACCCTATACGGGTAGGCTCGTGCCCCTCGGTGGGGACGCTTAATGAGCTGATGATGAGCGTACTGATCGTCCCGGCCATTTAATGTCATACAAAAAATGCATGTTAATGATAAAAGTTAATCAATGAGATTATAATTCAACAGTAATTTTAAACTTCAGTTACATTACCTAATTTTAATCAAAAGCGTGTTGTTTCTCTCATTCTAGCTACCAACACCTTCATAAGTACTTTTAATTAACTAATGGATTAAATTATTTGGAATAATTCGTAAATACAATCTATGATTTTTACTCAAATATGGCGACCGTAGGTTTATCTCGTGTTTTTGGGTTATTCTAGTGTTATTTTGTCAATTTTATTTCCCATTTACTGACAGACTTTTCTCACAGACATTCATCATACATAGTGTTTTCTGACGAGTTTTATGAACTTTTTACTGCTGCTGATTTTTACTCACTTATAGGATAATTTTACCAAACAAAGATCTTTTGTGACCCTCTCCCCTTTATTTATTTATTGTTTATACACACATACAAATAGTCAAAACAATATATGGTGAAAAAAAAGTACAAAGGTACTGCTTATACCGAATGGAGTTTCTTCCAGCAGTCCTAAATAGGAAAAAAAGTGGGACAGGCGGACAAAGTGCGCAATTACACATATTATAGTACCTATATTCGAAAGTTGGCCATATCCTGGGCAAGGCATGGTTATTGATAATGGCATTTCAACTACTTTTTACGTGCTAATTAGCTGTTGCTAGTTACCAACTAAGTGCAACACTTAGCTGTGCATACAGAAACTAATTAAAAATTACGTTACACTACAACTTGTCTTAAACTTTAAACTGAGCTCACAAGAGTATCTTATAGAGTAATGTTTTACTTAGTTAAGACGGCCGTTTTTGTTTAAGCATACACCAATCTATGTGTACGCCACTAAGCAGCTAGGACAATGGAAATGATTTTTTTATTGAATACAACTGCAGAGAACAGGAGTACTTATATGTAACTTCTACCGAGTGATTTTGAGTGAGTAAAGGATTCAGTTGTACATTTTTTAAAAGTCGATAGTTCAAACCTAGCGTTTATCAAAACTTTTCGTCAAAGGACAGGGAGGAGAATAGTATGTCAATTGACACCAGCTCCATCTTCTCTAAGGTGGGCTGTGGATAGCGCATTTTGGGGTATCTGTTATTGCACATTGCACGAGCCCCTTGCAAATTTGGAGATAACTTGTGAATATCTTATACCAACGAGTTAATTTAAATTTGGAGAATTCTTTAGGCACCATGTTTATTTAACCCTAGTGTTGCGTCTCAGCGCATCATCGCGGCGCGGGGGGCAGGGGACGAGAGCGCTCCCCACTGCGAAGTGCGACCACTTATCGTCCGTCCGTCCTTGCTTGTCCATGTGTATACTGTATCACATTTTTGACTAAGTATATTTCTATTCAGACCAGCGCCTACTTTTATTCCAAATACATCCACAAAGACACATACGCACACCTAGCACTAAATAGTTGTTGAACAAACAACCTACAAAAGATGTTTACAGTCGAGTGTTGGGCACACAAGACAAATGACAGGAAAACACCTGACGAGGAGTTGACGACCTGAGGCTTGTTGATAGCTAAACATTAGTAAGTCAAAATAGTGTTGTAACACAGATAATTTAATATATAATATATTAAATTATCTGTGGTGTGTATAATAGGTACTATAGTTGTACGCATTTTAACCATTTGCTACTTGCCAATGGGCACTGGTGGCGGTTATACCTACTAGTTTTTGGCCGTGAATTCTTTCGCGATAAATTCGGAGTAAAGTAGTTCCCCTTTCCTGGTAAAGAAAACAAAACATTATTACGCTGCTGTAAATGATATTATATATCATTTCATCGATTGAGCTTCCTGCCTAAACAAAACGTTGCCTATGTCTGTCTTCAGATTACCATCATGATCATGCATAAATCCATCAAAATCCAAGATGTCTCGTATACAAATACATACGATGGGTTAAAGAAAGAAAAAAATTGTAGGCTATTGAAAAAGAGCGCCTAAACTCAACCGTATATGTAACCGTTCTGTTATAAATTTCCTTCAATACTGCTTCTGTCATGGTCAAGCGTATCACTTACCACCAGATGAGCGAACTCTCCGTCCCGTTCACTTATGACATGAATATATTTTTTAAACAATATCAACCACATCGAAACACGTTATGAAATATTAACGCATGATTTTCTATCGGAAAGATTAGAATCATCAATCGAGTTTCATTAATATTATAGTACACCTGAATATCCCTTTACTTTTGACCTCTTTTTTTCCATCCAAGAAGAAATTGCCTTGTGCAATAAGGCCGCCCATTGTACTATTTCTTTTATTCAAAGTGATTTTCCTTAATGTGTTGTTTGGTATAGAGTACAATAAAGAATTTAAATAAATAATAATTTATTGTTGTAGTATTTTTTATAATCATATTTTTTTTGGCTTTTTGTTATGAAATGACATGTCAGCCCCATTGAATCTTAATCTAATCATATATTATTATTATAATAAACATAGAATAAGGATAAGCGGATGACCAGGATACCTAGCGCATAATGTGGGAGACCTACGTCCAGCAATGAACTGCAACGGGTGGAAGTTAGAAAGATGGCTTCATATATACTGGAATATAAATGTGAGTAGTAGTCGCGTTAATACTATACTGATTGCTCTCAATATTATGTCATCATTTAAATAGAAGAAGTTTTATTTTGGTGCCGGAATTTACTTCATACAAATATGTAGTTTAATTGTGAATCTATTATTTTATTAAATAAAGTATTTATTCAAAATGATGCCACGGTATCATTATATATAACAGAATAACACTTACTTTACAGTATCCGAAAACTTAATTTTATAACTATCAAGTTAACTTGCCTTATGTACCTCCCAACTAAAGCTCTCCACGGCAGAAGGTTCTCAATCATAAACTCATTCCCATAAAATATAACCACCGACAACGATTTGGCATTGCTCGTGCGTTTCTAATCGCGATTGGGTCATGCTTTCTATATTTCTAACTTTAATTTCTCTGAATTATGTCGTGGACAGACGATACAGTTCTAGTAAGCCTGACCAAGATCAGGAAATTTTACTGTTTTATTTTATTTAACGAGGCTTACACAATGGCTACAAGTTATGTCTATTAATAAACTATTTACTGTCCAGGCCGGTAGCACGTTTTTTTTTCTTTTCATACAGTTTCCTATAAATACAAACAAACATTGCCTTTTCACTGAAAATACGATCTTCGGGGGGCACGTTAATGTGTCTTGACTTACTCGATAAGAAGAGATCATACCTTCATAAAATTGGGTAATAGAAGACGTAAAACTCAGTTATATCTTTTATTTATAGTAAGAACATTTCATACATAATCTCCAAAGCTAATTGAAGCTGACATAAAGCTTAATACATAATTTACGACACGAATTTTAGTAATATAATTACTTAAAGCCGACCTAATTAACGCGGACGGTAGCAGAATTCTTTGCCAGCGCTAAAATACCCCCGAGATCTCGATATATCGATTTTCACCAGAGCCCTATGACTAGCCTGTATTTATGTAGGCCACTAAGCCCATTATAGAGTTAATCTGGGCGAACGCCTACTAAATCTAAAGTCTAAAACAAATTATGTCAGGTCAAAACGGACAGAGCAATTCCCAAAATATCTGCCGGTCCAAGCTACATAATGAGTTTATTCGAATACCTTTTTGCTGATATATTGCATGCTCGGGTTCAGAGGATTGATGGAAAATAATGAATACCTACTGTTATTAATTTTCTTCAACACTGCATTTAGGTCAAGGTTGGTTTCATAGTCAGGCGTATCACTTACCACCAGAAGAGCGAACTGACCGTGCTGTTGACTTGTGACATAAAAAAAATCTTTGTGTATGGTCAGTACATGACGTGAATATTAGTTATCGATACTAATAAGTAATAACATAACAAATGTATTGTAATACTCTTACTCATCGTGCAGACCACTTTAAGCTGATATGAGTTTTTTGTTAACTAGATGACTCGGTCGGGCGTTCGGTTAGTGAAGCACTTAACGAAATGGTTGATCATCGGAGAGGTGACCGAAAAATAAGTATCCACCTAAACGACATTAAAAGGAGTCTACTCTTGGTAAATACATATTGGTCAATTCTGATTAAAAAGTATTTTGGGACTTCTTTTATAAGAAATTAATTTTTAGGGTGTAATACGACTGACTGCATGTACATTACATTTTGCATACATACAAATTGTGCTTTAATATTTTACATCATCTATAATGTAGCATGTATAAAATCTATATTAAATTTGTTAAAGTATTACATAACAAGATGCTGGTGCGACAACAATAATAAAATATTGTCCGCCTCAAAGTTTCCCTCCAAGCTACTCTCTATTCCTTTGAAACTTTAACTAGGAAAGATTTATTTAGTGCAAAACTCTGACATATCCTTACGAGTGCAGTTTATTTAATCTCTGTAGACCAAGAGAGACACCTCGGTCTCACGTATTTATACTTTTTTTATTATTGTTTCGTTTCCGACTAAAGATTAGTAATGAGTGAGAAACAACCAGATCATTTCGTAAACAGTTAACACATTTCAATGTAATGGAATCAGAAACCTCACATTACCATGTCTTAAGAGAAAGCCAAGGCCCATCATCAGCATTGGGTCGTTCAAAGACTGATTGATTTACAAGCAATAAAATAAATAAAAAATATCCACTGACATTCGCGCAGCCCTATCTAGTCCCAAACTAAGCATTAGCCGGTAAAATGGGTACTAAACAACAGATAAATATATTTATATCTTTTTTTTGTAAATACACATATTTTACATAAAATACACTCGAATTAATACAAACAGACATGTTTTGTCCACAAATGTTTGTACTGCCCGGGGATCGAACCTAGAACCCTTGGTGTAACAGCCGACGTCTCAACCATTACACTAGATGGATTGTCAATGGTGTATAAAAAATGACGAAATCCACTAAGTATAATATTTATATATAATTAGCATATTGGTGGGCTATTTTTAATAATTAATATCTTTACAAACCAGGAGGCCAGTATTGCCACCTTATCCCTTTTGTAGCTAGATCTAGCTCTTTTTCACTGTCTTGAAAGTATTACCAAATATGAAGTTTTTGACATGCTAACAAGTACTTTTTTGCTAGTTCATCGGTCATGATGACCTTTTTTAGACGCTCGAAAAAAAAACGGCTTCATTACATGATAATTTCAGCATTTTTAGAACAGAAAATCTTTTGACGCCCAATGTAGCCCTTTTTGACTTCTCAAAAAGTCCTGTTTCTAAAACTCAGGTGGCAACACTGCAGAAGCCTCCTGCATTCCTGCACGCTAAGGCCATTTTTGTACCAGACAAGGCGTAGTCACATTAAAGTAGTGAAAGTAATATTATTCGTAAGTTTCAAGAGATGGCGGTAATCATCTAGGTTTTTATTTTTCTAGTTTTTATTTTAAGATTTTAACATCTTTGGTGGAAATTGAATGAAGATTGCGGAGGATCTAGTACCACAAATAATGGAGTCTTATGAATGGATAGATATCTTTACTTTCTAGATAATGTGTTATCGTTGTTCTTTTAACCTATTATCGCCGGGATTCCAGACACAATAGAAAGTATAGAAAATCTCGCTACGTACCAATGTGTTTTTGAATTTCGAAATTATATTTACGTTATCCGACGCTCTTATGGTGAAGGAAAACATCGTGAGGAAACCCGCCACGCACGCCTGCGAAGAGATTCAAAGGTTGTGCGTGAAGTCGTCCAATCCGCACTGGGTCCGCGTGGATGACTAAGGCCTAATCACCCTATACGGCTAGGCTCGTGCCCCTCGTAGGGGACGTTTATTGAGTTAATGATGAAACGTATATACTGTCTTTCTTTCTGCTTAAAGTATAATTTCATGAATTAACTTATCAAGGCTACGGGTTAAGGCTAGTAATCCCTTTAATAACTATTATCTATTATTATTTAATATTATATTAATTTAACATTATAAATTACTACAAATAAAAAAACGTATTTTGTACGTATCGGTAGGCTATTTTTATAAGATATAAATATCGTTCAGATCCTTTCAAAGATTCAAACGGTATGATAAGATGGATGTCTTAGCTTCCTGGTGTACGTATTTATACCTATGTACTGTGAAATTTACGCGTAATAATAGCGTGCGTTTGACTGATCGTCAAATCTGGGTCACATATCGGAAAAAATAAGTACGTATTCAAAGATCCACTTAGGATAATACTTTGGATAATGATTGAAAATATTTTTCAAAGGGAAATTGANCTGGTGTACGTATTTATACCTATGTACTGTGAAATTTACGCGTAATAATAGCGTGCGTTTGACTGATCGTCATATCTGGGTCACATATCGGAAAAAATAAGTACGTATTCAAAGATCCACTTAGGATAAATACTTTGGATAATGATTGAAAAATATTTTTCAAAGGGAAATTGAAGTCATCAATATATCCTCATTTAACAACATTAAAATGTGTAGGGAATAAAACAGTAAAATGAACCTAAAAAGTCATGAAAGAATAAAATAAAATGCAAATCTAATTGTATGTTTTAAACTACCTCATATTAGTGTCTGTGACATAAGAGACCTGAGCACGGCTATTGTCCTATTTAAGCTAGTGCAAAACTAGGGCACATCAAAAACCTAGGAACCAGAGATATAGTAAAAGGAATAAAGACTGCACAGCTAACAAAAGTAAGTAATTGCTATTATCATGCCACTTATACTTACATTGCGATTTTTTGTAACACAGATTTATCAAATTCAAAGTTTCGTGTCACTTATTCGAAAATGATTGATGAACACGGTAAACTACGGAATTAAATAAAAATCTTAAAAATAACAAGTAAAGCATTAAATTTGAATTGCGCTATCGTTCAAAAGGTACCTTTATACCAATTATAAAGCTTTTTCAGGACTAACCGGCAATTAACTGTAGAAGCCGAAGATCCAGTGAAAATATATTTGAGTTACATAATTATGCTTGTGAATCTTATTATAGTAGTTATCTCAATTTTCAAAACAGTCACTCGAATTTTATTTATTTGTACAGATATATTAATATTTTCCTATTCCATTAAATCTGTATTGTTATTAAAATTTCATTGTATTTTAAAATATTTCAATCGAACCTATAGGTAAAACAGTGCTTTGAGATAATTTCCAATATTCCATTGAGCGCCTCAAATTAAAAAAGAAAATGTATTGAAAACAGAATTCACTTGAAATCGCAATAACATAAAAGACTCATTGAATCCGTGAAACGAACTCACTTTATTGGATAAAGCTGTATCTAACTCGGCATTAGTATCTCCAGTCCTTTACCTACCCAATTAGATGTAATAGGCGCAGCCTTCGTAACAAATGCAGACACCTGTCGCGTAATCTCGTTTCATGCCCTGTTTATGGGAGGCGCGACTTAGGTAGCCCGTCCTGCCGACTTGCGTAATTCTCACCTTGGTTCTGTGGTATTCTTAGCCTGCCGATGCATAATTAAAGTACGGACAATAGAAGACAGTTGTTTTTTTAAAAGGTTCTATTATAAACGAGATATTCATTCAATTAAAATAACTTTTACTTAAGCCAATCTATGTAAATCCATAGTACACAAGTATTTAAAGACAACAACTGATAGATAGTTATTATCTCCTATTAATGCCACACTGCGCCTGACACCCGAGACGACAGATGTTAGGTCTCTTATACCCAGTAATTTCTCTAGCTACAATGCCCTCATCCCGAAACACAAAAGTGCATAACACTCCTGTTTCACTAGACGATATTTGGCACTGTCGTGGTACCTATCTAGACGACTCAGTATCGAGTCTACCACCTAGTATGTAGATGGCGGTAACCCCCTTTAAGAAATGGGGACGCAAAATTAGAAATGTCAAACAAGTAACAGATAGCGCGTTCCGTACACACACTACATTCGTGTCCTATATATAGAGGATAGAAGTTAATTGGAAGCTTACACTCGGTTTCTGTCTAGACCCAGTTGCCGTTCATATGGCCTTCTTTTAGTTTTAATCAATGTTATAAGATTACAGAACTTAAATACTTGAGTAAGTTTTAACATAATTAAATAGATCGATAGACCCACAACAGGCGCTTGAGTAAAAATAGCTGTTAAGGATCCGTTTGCGTCAAAGTTTATATTCAACAGTGGACATACCAAGTTGACTTTGAGTTACTAAAAAATCTGTATGTTTTTTAGGGTTCCGTAGCCAAATGGCAAAAAACGGAACCCTTATAGATTCGTCAGGCCAGTCTGTATGTCCGTCCGTCCGAATAATACAACCCCTTTTTACTCCGAAACTATAAGCACTACACTTTTCAAACTTTGTACGTATATGTATTCCGTGAACCGCTACTAGGTTTTAATACGAAACTTGAAAATAATTAATATATTTTGGGGTTCCCCATACATTGAACTGAACCTCAAAAATTTTTTTTCATCTTTTTTTTTTTTTATCCTTTATAGGCAGACATTTGACCGCCATCTCACCTGATGGTAAGTGATGATGCGGCCGAAGATGGATCATGCCTGCCTAGAAACAGCCTATTCACTCTTGCCTTGAAGACGGCCAGGTTGTAATGATCGGGGAACACATAAGGAGGCAAAGAATTCCATTCCTTTGCGGTGCGCATTAGGAACGAGGCACCAAAGCGGGCTGTGCGGATGTGTGGAATGTCCACCACGTAAGGATGGAACGCTCGCCTCCGTCTTGTGTCCCGATGGTGGAAAGTGGCTGGTGGAATTAACGCGTGTAATTCCATCGCACACTCACCGAAATTTAGCCTGTAAAAAACCGACAGTCGTGCAACTCTACGACGATGCTCGAGGCTTTGCAGCTTAGCGTCAGTCAGAGTAGGGTCGCCAATGAGCCGCTCAGCACGCCGCTCAATCGAGTCCAAAGCAGCCAGTTGGTATTTGGCTGATCCATCCCATAGGTGGCAGCAGTATTCCATACAAGACCGGACTTGGGCTTGATATAATGCTAGAAGCTGTCCTGGGGTGAAATACCGCCTTACCTTGGAAAGGATCCCAAGTTTTTTTGTTGCAGTCTTTGCTTTGGACTCGATATATTGGCCGAAGTTGAGATTGGCAGTGAGATGAACACAAGAAGCTCTAGGCTATCAGTCACTGCGACAGGTACATCCGGAAAGTCGGAGCAAGCGAATTTGCTCCGTTTCGTAGAGAACAGACACGCCTGTGTTTGGTAGCGTTGAACGTCACCAGATTAGCATCACCCAAGAGGAGACTGCTTGAAGGGACGCATGCACACGGCTTACCATGGCCTCTCGACAAGACTGGGTTTCTTCCTTACTGGCCCTTGCATCCGATAAATATCTATCCGTAACTGTGCTGTCGTCTGCATACCTAATGATACCGGGCATAAGCAAATCATTTATGTGCAGCAAAAATAGAGTTGCGGACAGGACCGATCCCTGAGGAACCGTGTGGGATTTTCTAAACTATGGGGTTGATAAAATCGAAAAAAAAATATGATGTACATTACCATAAAATCTAACAACGAAATTTAGTTTAAACGATGGCTGGTGAGTAGTTTTTTTTTATACGTGAAAAACGGTGAACCACATTTTTTTTATTAAAGCTGTAGGTAAGTAAATAAAAATAATTTTATTTTATGTTACTTGCTGCGCCCTCCACGGGCGATTCCGACTCGCGCTTGTCCATTTTTTTTATTTAACAGAACACAAAGATTAATATATGGTTATCAACAAAAGTGAATTAAATATTTGTTAATTTATACATTTATTAATATGTTATACTGATCTACAATAGGGAAGATGCACAAATTTTAGGTTTGTGTTTATTTTGAAGAACTACATTTGGAATAGACCACAAGTATATTTAAAAATCAAAAAACTGTCATTTTCTGCAAAAAAATGCGGTTGAAATTGACAATTTCAAATTTCACGCCAAAATGGGCCCGCGTGATGTTTGACGTCAGATATGTGAATGTACCTCCTTTTCTTCAAGGACTTTCATACTTTTACATTTTTTTCTCGACTGTCGAGACCATAGACATATTATGAGGTAGACAGACTGTATATTGAAAGGCGGTGTCTAATTTTTGTTAGTGTGCAGTTACAGATTTGTATTAGTGTGCGTCACTAGGGATGTGACCTTGGTATCGAACATATTGCTAGAATTAAGCCGGGCGTCGTCGTCGCACCTGCAGAATTAGATGATTATAAATTGTGTTAAAAATAACATGGAGTCAGATACAGCAACGCTGTTAATTTTATCTACAACAAAAATTAAAAATAAAGCGTTACCATAATAAATTTTATACGCAAATATTTTGAAGTTTGGTCTTCCTGGGTGAAAAATTAGATGATGTTGGAACAAATAAAACAAAATATTATTGGTAGGTATTAAATAGACTATATTATATTTTTACGGTAAAATAACAAATTTTAAATAACACTCACAAACTCAAACTTAAAAATTATTTTATTTAAAAAATATATACTGAAAGCCTCATTATCATTTTTAAAGACCCATACATACCTACATTGATAACCCACAATAGTGGGTATCATGAAAAAAAGTTTCAGTTTAAAATATGCGACCTAAAAACATTTTTTTTTTCATGTTTTTTTGTTAAAATTATAATGTGGATTACAGAACACAAATATGTTCTTGCAAAATTATAACAATATTTTTATAGTTTTTAAATTTTCTGAGAAAAGTTGATGTGATATTCGGACAAACATACAGACATGACGAATCTATAAGGGTTCTGTTTTTTGCTGTTTGACTACGGAACCCTAAAAAGAAATTAAAAAGTATTTTGAATCTACCACGCCGGTTCAAAGATTTGATTATATTAAGAAGACTCTGGCAAGAAACTCAGTAAGTAGTTATTCAATGGCCATTATCAATTTGCAATTGTTTTTGTCCTTAATCAGATATCTACAGTGAGTCAGCATTCAATAATTGTATAAAAGAAACTGTTAAAGAAATACTATCGATGGAATTAAATTCTATGTTGAGTACATCACTATGTAACATCCTTAAATTTTCATGCATAATATTAATTGTTTTAGACGTAATTTCTACAATTAATACAAGCTAATGTATGTCTAACATTATTTAAAGTCTACTACTACATGTTTTTTATCCATAAGTCTCATTACAACTACGTAATATGAATGAAAATGTCGTCAAATATTTACTTATGAAATGATAATTCCGGGTCTTTTACTCCTCCTTTGGTGGTTCTTGAAGAACAATTTACCGCAGAACACGACATTTTTCTACGTTTACTTATTTCTTTTCAAAATATTTATTAAAATTATGACACTTTGTGAAAAATTTGCACGACAGCTCGTAATGTTTTGGCCTCTTTGGAGGCCACAAAATGACACGACGTCAGAGTTGTCAAACGTCTATCAACCGTCTCTTCTACTCGTAACTAGGATTCGTGTGATAGACAAAGATACATGACGTGTATTGCATTACAATAATATAAGAGCGGCAACGTCTTATGACTACATCTAGTACATGCTTAATCTAAGGTCGAGACCTAATTTATAAGAATTTTAAATGACTGATAATTTATGGATTTAATGAATTGATACTCCTGCAAAAAGACCATACCTTGTGCAATGAAACCGGGAAAAAAGAGATTTCGAGCTGTGAAGACGAATGAGTTATTTCTCAAACTATTTTTCGATGCAGTAAAGACGACTTTGATGTTAGAATATACTTGTTATTCTTAATCTGCTTGTATTTTTATACAAGAACAAAAAAAATTACCTACCTAATACAAATACAATAACAAAGTTGTCTATAACTTTTTATTGTGATGATGAAAGATGTGGTATCATGTTAAAAAGTATAAAAATTTTGTGAATAGAGATGCTCTTACGCCATATTTTTGAATGCTAAAACTTTGACTTTGACACCTGAATCAGCAATAATAATAAAAAATGTAAAATTCTAGTAAGCATTGAAAATACAGCATGTTTTATATTAATTTATTATATTACAGACACAAAACCTTCAAACTTACTCATTTATCATATAAATAAAATGATGATTTTTTAAAACAAAGGAAATTATTATTATTTCTTATTTGTTCCTGGTTCATCTTTAGAGTGTAGTATAAGTGCCATGGATGAGGATGCACAGGGTAGTTCCATTTGGAAATCCTCAGGGCAGGCTTTTCCAAGCAGTTTCTGCTCACACTGTGATGAGTTAAAATGATAAAAGGTTATCTTTGCATTTTGCTCACTACTTTCATTTTGATATTTAGTGATGAAAAACAAAAAAAAATCTAGATTATAAATAAATAATAAATAAATATCCACTGACATTCACACAGCGCCATCTAGTCCCAAGTTAAGCGTGAAGCCTGTTTTATGGGTACTAAACAACGGATAAATATACTTATATACATTTTTTTTTGTAAATACATACATATTATACATAGAAAACACCCAGACCATTACAAACAGACATGTTCATGCACACAAATGTTTGTACTGCCCGGGGATCGAACCCGGAACCCTTGGTGTTGCAGCCGACCTCTCAACCGCAACACCAAATGGGTCGTCAATCGATATAAATCGATTATCAGTAGACATTATGCTTTTATATTTCAATAAAGTACCTTAAAAAGTCCATATTGCGCATCGGGCTTATTGCGGTTTGTAAAACTCACTTCCGACAAAAATAAATTACAACCATGTCAACTTCAACTTTGGTAGGTTCCTGGAGTCTGCTTTTACAGTCCCAAATTCCATTTTTATTCCAAAAATGCCGATGATTTCGTCGTTTAAATGTTTAATTTTTACTAAAACTTTAACGTCAAAATAATATGTCATACATAGATGACGTTAATGACAGTGATTGGTGTTTTAATATACGTTCCGTTTCAAGTAATTTCAATTCGTAATTATTTTTAAAAAACAGCGTAAATTAAAATATAAACCTTGCGGTGTCCTGTTTGATATCAAAATGTTATTTTAACATTTTGATATCAAAACATTCATTTATATTTGATTTGCATGTTCCCTATTCTTAAATGAAATGTAAAACATTAAGGTTGAGTGATTTTTAGCGGTGTCCGTTCGGCTTACGGAATCAAATACAAGAACCCATAAAAAATATTTACAAATGAAATTTCTCTTTCATTAAATTTAAGAGTTTTATCTCATGCGAAAAATCTAAGAAGATTAATTGGGTCCATAATTTATTTACAAACCAAATGAAAAACATAATTAAATGTTAACTTTCTACACTGATCATTTGAATAAATATAAATTCACAAGTCGTTTTATGAACGGTATGGGTAAATAAACGATTTTAAAATTAAAGAAAATTGTTAACTCGCCAAATAACAAACATACTAACTATAATTATAAATATGAAGTAAAAACGTTGGCGAGTTGAGCACCAATAATTACTAGTCTAATGTCCATACATACCTACACCGTTGTCATCCGTCTACCAGCTATCTGGCATTGCTTCTTCTAAAGTGCAACGTAGGATGCTTTCCGTTACCGAAAAATATAAACAGATGTTGGACCCTAGTCATCCTTTGTATTGGAGAGCTTCGCATTCGCCGCGTCTCAAGAGTCGCTTGCTTTCTCGAACAGCCACAATTAAATTCAGCTGAGGACGTCCAAGGCCAGACTGAGGTGATGGAATGAATTATTGTCAACCTAGACAGATATCTCCGTTGACTGGGTGGTGATTTCCCCTGAGCGGTCTGGAAAACTCTGAATGGATTGCATGGGTATATTCCAGAAGCAATCTGTGTGACTGTGGTGCCCCGCAGACAATGGAACACCTACTGTCTTGCCCGAACTGTCCATCTTTGCACGGTTTTAGGGATGGCAAATAAAAGGGCCATCACAGTGGCCCAATATTGCTCACATTATCATATTTAACTTAAAAATCCATATCGACTCGATAAGAAGAAGTCGTTTGCATTGGTTTGTCCCTCGTATGTTGCTACAAAAAAATATTTTGAATAGGTAATAGTTTGGGGCTCAATGGCGCGCCATGTTTTTTTGAGGATATTTATTACTAAATACATTTAACATAAATAAATCAAAGATTTATTTTTGTTACAAACCCGAACGTCATCTTCATAACAGTTATGATTTTAGTGTGACTTTGTTTAGAGTCATTGAAATAACATATAACATAATTATGTCACAACTTAGCAACTATACTTCGACTTGGGAACTACTACAAGTATTCTTTAAGAATATATGGCACAAACTATCACCTGCATATTTCATACTTTGGTTATCTCCACATACATGGCATTAGCATAACGTGACGTAGTTTATATTTGACCTAGATGTTAGGAGTCCTAGCAATTAACAGTTCGGTCCACCTCCACAGTCGGCGACCATCGTTCGAAATAAGCAACATGACCCATCAACATAAAATGGATTAAAAAAACCAAATCATGAAAGCAATAAAAATAATCATTGTTTTATTAGTGGTAGATTTAATTTATACTAGATGTGCCCCGCGTTTCGGTTTCGTAACATTAGTGTTGGGGGAGGTTCCGGGAGTACTACGAACATATCTTGGACGACAAAGTGGACGGCGCCCAGTCGGTCGTCCCAGATATCGCTGGAATGATATGGTGGAGGCTGATCTGCGTGAGCTCGGGATCGAAAACTGGGTAGTGGTTGCACAGGATAGAGACAGGTGGAAGTCTCTCGTTTCAAGACTCAATTTGGGTCGTTGAGCCATTAAAGATAGTTTTTTAGTTAGATGTGCCCCGCGGTAATACCCGCGGTATAAGATATTCTCCTGCAGTAAAACATAACCTAAAATCGCTTTGTTAAGTTTACACTTACGCGAAAACTATATTTTCTTGTGTGCACCGTATATACATATATTCATAATAATGCATGTAGTAAAAAATGGTTATTTTTAAATTACAAACAGACACTACAATAAGTATTTATATGTAAAAGATGAAAATCAGGGTTAGTAGTCGACTCATTACACGAAAACCATAATATCTTTAGATTTGCTTCATTCAAAGCTAATCTTTACTTTGTCCTCATTTCTATTTATCAGTAAAGTAAGACCTTAATATTAACCTTATGAAATATTGATTTACCTGCCTAACTCATTCATTATTGATTCATTCAAGGTTAAAAATAACAATAGAAGTCAAATTTATAAATAAGTTTATTAATTTACAGTTTTCAGTCTTACTATACATTTTAACTACTATATACATACACGTTTTTATTCTTACTGGGACACACTGGGGTACATATCTTATAAAAATAGTTTAAACAATCATCAATAAGAGTTATAACCATATGAGGGTTTCTGGTATGAATAATTCGGAGCACTTGCTTCTTCACAATCCTCCCAGAGCCACCAAACAGTTATCAGCACTTCCAAATTAATCAATAACAAAGAAATAACCGGAATGGTAAGCTTACTTATTAGAGACTTTATCCCGCCTTTCGCGAGTAGAAGTGGCTTTACTATCCCGTTTATAACAATATCCTTGAACCCTTTTAACTCCAAGTCGTTGGGGGACGAGCCGGTAAGCAACGCGAGCACTAAGCCGATTAAGCCGCTCACTTTACTAGCGACTTTGGTCGTCACTGGCTTCACTAAGTCGGTCAGGTCGGGCTTCAGTAGGGATATCTTCGATGCAGAGTGATGGGCAGGAGCGGGTGGCGCAGGAGGCGAGTACCCTGTGTCATGGTAACTGTAGGGTGGAAAATTCGGCCGCTGATATCCGTACGGTGGTGGGCGGTACCCATAAGGCGGTGGAGGCGGGTAATCGTACGCAGACCGTGACATCTCGTGCCGCTCATCCTTTTCTTCATAATTGTTTAATGCTTCAAGAATTTCCGATAGTGTAAGATTTCTCGTGACTACTTTTTCTTTGTCCAAACGCGGCGGTTGACCAGGTTGTATCGGAGGCAGTAGAGTCGTATGATGTATCGGCTGTTGTGGATATAATTGAGCGGGACTTCTACCAGAAACTTGGTTCGGGTTTACCGCAGTCGGGCGATCTCTCAATGTTCGCACTTCGAACGGAGGGAGATACATCACAGGATCACCCGTAAAACCATAACTTTTTTGTGATAAATACAAAAGGCCACACAGCAAAACACACCTCGAACCCATGATAACCAATCGTATACTGTGAAATTAATCATCGCTGATTTTAATATAATACGGAATATTCTTGCTTACTTGGTATAATTTAAACACAGCGGGGTTATTGTACTAAACGACTAAGCATTGTTCTACATACCTAAATAATTGCGATGTGAACTCGTCAGCTTACGTCAATTCCTGAACTGCAATCCAATGACATACATTCCGCAACTTTATCTCCAGCCAATATACTCAACAATGCTTTAGCGTACGAGGTATCTTCGTCCACATCGTCGATTAAACTGAAAGTTGCAGCTGCGCCAAACTACTGCCCCATCCTCGTGCTGCACGCTGAACGACACACGCTATTCTTGAGGAACAATCCGTTATCATCCGAGACTTTAATCCTTTCTTCTTTTTTTTTTGAAATACTTCATTAACTTTGATATCATCGGCCAAAGCAGGAACATCTTCAGCCCAAGTTTCCCGAGGAAAACAAGCATCAGCGGGAACAACAGAAGCTTACCGCCTAGTATTTTTAAAAATGCTATTACAGCGGTTGCTAACATAATCTTGGCAGCACTACCTAAAACGTTAGCAAGGGACGAAAGTGTGTCAGACTTTGGACAGGATACGTGATAAGAATCTGAGTACGTCTTGCGCACGGGTTCACTGTAGTAATTAGAGGCACCGGCAAATAGATCTAGAAACGGCATGGACGCAGAGTTCGCAGGTGGCTCTGTGCTTAAGGCCTGATGCTCCTGGGCACCTGCCGAAGCCACCAAAAAAACAACGACGATCACAAACATAGCTAACAAACTGTTCCGGCGCGTAAGCCGTATTTCATTTAATACCTCGGCCATGAAATTGTAATTTCAGAGTAAACATCCGACAACAAATCATTTATCTTTATTAATCTAAGTACTGTTACTTAGTACCAGGGTCAACGCTACACTTTTTCTTATTAAACTAATTTCAAATAAGTAAGTGTCATATTGTAACCATAATGAATCTAATAACGATTATAGTTTCTATTTTCATTGAAGTTAATACTCTAGCGTTTATTATTTTTTTAAAATAGCAATACAAAAATTAGTATACGCTATCGTATACTAAATAAAAACAATATGGCTGTGTGACAAAACTCGTTTGCCTGTTAAGCATTATTTTAAGTGTTTTTGGCGGGAAACTACATTTAAAAAAGGATAGTGTCATAATTTCAATACTGAGCGTAAAAACTACGTGGTTATGGTCGACGGTTTCAATTCCGAGTGGCGTAAGACTAAGTAATATCATATCAATTTCTAGATAATTTTAAGCATTTAAATGGTTATGGTAACAAGAAGTGCCTACAAAAAGGCTTGTGAAAGCTTTAATAGTACGGATGTATCAAAGCATAATATCAACCCGCCGTGTTTCTCTCAAGGTACAGACTAATGGAACTCAAAGTTCTATGATGTAGCTACTCGAACGTAAGATAACTTAATATTAATGGCTGTACCTATTATAAATTCAGATCCAATTTAGGTATCCAGGTAACCTGATGTTTGTTCGTAATCATTTCGTAATATATCACAGTTTAATTGATTTTCTTGTAAAATAAATCTTCAAATATTAAACCCATTTCCAACTTTATAATGTATACAAAGTATAATTATATAAGAAATACGTTCTAAAAATAAATGCTGAACATTGTTGACATACAGGGATTTGACATACATGTTTCCATGAACGTATAAAAAATGCTTTCTTATAAGTAAATCAATTTAATGTTATAACAGCATGTTAAAATACTCGGTAAACTTGATTCCTACACAACAAATTAATTATTTTTAATTTTAAAACACATTCACTTGATTTTATATAATATATCAGTTGTGGTGAATAAAAACATCGTAAGGAAACCTGCGTACACCTACGAAGAAGTTCAGTGATTATGCGTGAAGTCGGCCAATCCGCACTGGGCCCAGTGATTGTGCGTGAAGTCGGCCAATCCGCATTGGGCCCGCGTGGATGACTAAGCTCTATACACCATATAGGGGTAGGATGGTGCTCCTCAGTAGGGACGTATAAAGCGCTGATGATGATGATGAATATCTAATAAACTAAGTATTAAAATTAAGTGCTAAGCTTATAAATATCACCAAATTAGTTGAGGTTACTTATTTTAGACATAAAAAAGCAACCTTAAGTATTTGAATAAAATGAAATCAATGTCAATAATAATAAATGCCGTTGCATCGTATACCTATCATTATTGCGATTTCATAACTATAGATGAGTAGCCAAAATTACAACTATACTATTCATACTAATATCATAAATGTGAAAGTGTATGTGTCTGTTTGTTTGCTCGTCTTTCACGGCAAAACGGAACAACGAATTGACGTGATTATTTAGGTGGAGGTAGTGGAAGAGATGGAGAGTGGCATAGGCTACATTTTGATTCTTTCTTACCACCCAATTCCCTAAAAAGGGGGATTTTTCACTTAAGACAAAGTGACTTTTGGTTAAGTACCTAGTTTTAAAAAAGAATCCTAGATCTAGTAGGTATAAATAAACTTATTTACCCCGACCAAGCAAAACCGGGCCAAGATGCCTATTTAATTTTAAATAGTGACCAAAATGTTTATTCTTATTTTTTTTTTATAACTGGCCAGTTTCACCATCTCAATGATACGGAGTAAGCAAAAATTCAGTACTGCAGCTATTTGCGAACGCGCTGCAATGCACGGTCAGCGCTCCGCCATGACCCAGACTGGTTTGTTTGCGAATCCATTAAATAAACAACCGGATAAGAATATTTCACGAGCGCTTCGACTGTGAAACTTTATTTATTTACTTGCAAGCTATCAAACCGAGTTGCAGTCCAATTTGCAATTTATGAACGTGTCCTGGCTGGTTACGAACACCTTCCTAGAGCGCGCCAAATTACGGAGTTCACAAGTTTCACAGCGCTTCGTATTCCGAATACGAGATGCCGTTAAGGGACAACTAATTTAATAGCTTAATAGTATGGGAAATTTAGAATATTATGTATCTATCTGTATATGGTAATGGAGTAATCACTTAATATTAGTGTAGGGATCGATGTACACATAAATATTCAGATTATGCTTTACTAATACACAGTGTTTAACATTATCATTTGTCTCCTAGTACATCGATCCCTACATTAGTGTTGTAATGAAAGATAAATTGCCAATAGAACGTGAAAATTAGCGAAAGCGAATATGCGATATATAACAAATTAAACTAAATTTATAAATATTGGATTTTATTTTCTTAATGTTGGCAATCAAACAGATAACCTCTTTAATCGGAAGTGACAACATTCGCCTTTAATACACCTATGATTCTAAAAAAGGAACCACAACGTTTGCTAACTTATGACGTGAAGATAAAGTCACATGTATTAATTTCACTGCTATTCTCACTTTTCAACCCAGAATACCAACTATCATCATCATCAGCTCATTAAACGTCCCCACCGAGGGGCACGAGCCTACCCGTATAGGGTGATTAGGCCTTAGTCGTCCACGCGGGCCCAGTGCGGATTGGACGACTTCACACACAACCTTCGAATCTCTTCGCAGGCGTGCATGAAGGTTTCCTCACGATGTTTTCCTTCACCGTAAGAGCGTCGGATAACGTACATATATTTTTCGAAAATTCG
This sequence comes from Leucinodes orbonalis, assembly GCA_019425675.1. Lineage (NCBI taxonomy): Eukaryota > Metazoa > Arthropoda > Insecta > Lepidoptera > Crambidae > Leucinodes > Leucinodes orbonalis. The sequence continues at coordinate 133,693 of PQWD01003309.1, forward strand.
AAAATACATTGGTACGTGTCGGGATTTGAACCTCAGCCCTCCCGGTAGGAAGGCGACAGTCCACACCACTGAGCCACCGACGCTCTAATACCAACTATACCAAAAGAATATCTGTTCTTGCAGAGAAAATAGGTGTATTTAAAGTTAGTTATAGATATACTAAGTTTTGTTTTCGTATATATGTGACTGCTTATTGCGCTAGGTAAGTAAGACAGTGTTAGTTTGATATAATAATAATAATAACCTTTAGGGTTATTATTATTATGTTTTCGAAATCCTTAAGATTCACGGGCCAAATAGTGGCCCGGTCCTTTGGAAGGCATGTGTGGGGCCGAAGCCAACAGCACAGAGGCCTTTTTTCGAATGCTTAATCTTTGTAATTGTTACACGTGGCGAATGCCATCACAGAATGCACAATATGATACAACCCACGATGGCCTCCGCCAGATGTAAAAACTATTGTAAATATATGGAAACTACGATACTGGGCTATTATTATTATTAGTTTGATATAAATAATAAACATATTTATTTAACTATCCAAAAGCATCAACCTATATTGCCTGTTTAGCCATCCAGATTTTCTGACACCAATGATATTCCGTATTTATAAAGGTAGATACGCCATCCGTGCCTCAAAAACGAACCGCCGAAGAGAGAACAGTTTGTACACTTTTGTTTAGGTAAATGTACGCTCATTCGAAGTACATATGTGTATGTATGCTGTCACTGCATTCGACACTTTTTTCGATTGTTTTGTGAGCATATCACGAATCCATACTTTTTAACATCATTTTCTGACACCATATTCTTTGAACAGAGCGGTTTAATTGAACTATAGCAATTATGTAAGAACAAACATAGAAAAATACTAAACAAAAACAATCAGCCATTTTCATGCACACAAATGTTTGTGCTGTACGATGACATATATAGGATACTCTGACCTCTCAACCATACCGGCAAAACGGGCGTCCAATTCTAAGAATACTGAAATTTAATATTTTATTAACAATGGTTTTAATTTGTCGTCTCATGGGATTTGCCTCCGTTTATCGACGACCATAATAGGCACGAGTAAACAGGAATGACAAACAGAGCAAAAAACTCATTAACTCGCGAATAAAATCGATTACCAAATCAATCGAGCGCGCTCCGGTTTACTGCCATCAACTTGTAAGATTAAGTGCTGAGTTAAATGTAGGTCGCAGGTCGTAGGGCTAATAAACAATAGTAAGTTATTTTATTGGGAACACATTCTTAATGTTCCTACAGTGAAATCGCTCATTTCTAAAAAAATACATTGGGGCGCAGGCATTAGTTTAATGAACAAATCAATATATATGTTAAAAGGGCATCCTTTTTTCAAAGCTATCTAAAAGAAAAATCAAAACAAAAACATTGATAAACTGTTTCCCCAAATTTTAAGGGTCAAGTTATTTTTATCTCAAGTAGCAATACAAACAAACCTCCAAAAGTTTCGCTACCCAATAAAAACGGTAAAACAACACACTCTGCAAACAGACACTCTTGTAGATAAACCAATCATGTCCAAAAACTGGTTAAGCGAAGTTAAGACATTAATCAAGTATTCCACTAACCGAATTACAGTGCTCAGGTATCCAACTGATTCTGTGTCCACAGGTAAACTTTGCCAGAGGAAACATGGAAAAGTTCTGTCGCCAACATGGGAAATACGATCTTCGTATCCTTTGCGGGAAAATATTTGGGAGTACCTGCACTATAGGGACGCCGAACAAAGCGTCATCAGAGGCAAAGGGAGGAGACAGTGTAATTGCAAACAAAAAGCAATGCGAAAGTCGAACGGGAAAAGCGCCGCGATATTGTCCGCGTTTGTAATTATCGCTTCGGGACTAATGGGTTAGTCTTTTCTTTTACTTAGTTTTGTAGCATGGATACGTCATTAACAAACCTCATCAGTTCATTACAATAAATTAATTGAAACGTGTAAAGCTTTGATAATATAACGAAATCTTTGCCTAAATAATAAAAATTAAATGTTTATTAACCGACTTCAAAAAAGGAGGTTCTCATTTTGTAATTTTAGTTTATTTAATATTTGTTTTATACAATAAGTTTCCAATTTTTGGTGATCACCAACCGCCTATGACAAAACCTGTCTTAACTGAAATAACTTGCGCTAAACTTGGCAAGTAATAGTAAAAATCCTTTCAATCGTTGTAATAGGCCGAAGCCTGCGTGGGCCCCTAAATTAACGATCCATGTCTTGTAATGTGAAGTCGGCTAATACATCAAAGGATCTGACTCCGTGCAATTCAAATATTTGTGTCTTTATACATGTCTATCTGTACTGGTGTATTTTTTCCTGTGTAAACATGTATGTTTATAATCCGTTGTTCAGCTCCCATTGTACATACACAAGAAATGATTTTGATTCATTTTACCTAGAGGATAAAATAGGGGATGAACGTTTGTATAACTTTGTCAATTTTAAACCAATCTGGCTGAGTCTTAGCATGCATAAAGCTAATATGGCGTAGGCATCCATCNATATTACAAAATGCATTAACATTCTTTTAAATGTGTAAGATGTAGAGCATCTGTCAATACTCGAAAAACCAGACTGTGTATGTGAGTCTTCTAGCTAGGTACCATCGCAGTGACATATGATATCGTTCCGTGTAACAGTAGTGTTTGTGTTTCGGGATGAGGGCACTGTAGCTAATACCTAAAATTACCGGGTATAAGAGACCAAACATCTGTTGTCTCGCGTGACGGGCGCAGTGCTGCATTGATGGGGAATAATAACTGTTACCAGTTGTTGGTATCCTTCAATAAGGATACCAACAACTCCAGAACTTACTTAGAAAAATCAGAGCGAGTTCTGTCATGATTCGAGTTTTGTCATGATCAGGCGTATCGCTCACTTTCGGATAAGCGTCCTGACCGTCCTGCACATGTATCAAAAAAAAGTATATATGAACAACGGTTAGCGAGAAATCGAAACGGCCTGATACACCATTACAAAGCTACGTGTTAAAGCTCGGTGTGTTAATATTAATAAGGACAAAAAGGTCGCCCGCAAAAAGGTTAGTAGTGGAACTATGTGCAAGGGTACAGTCAAACCACATAACAAGGGAAGTTGGGCGGACAATATCGCGGGCCTCCTGTTTGCGTTTTCGTAACTCTGTGCACTTTACGATTTTGAGCCCGGGAATTTTGCAAATAACCCCATGGTAGTAAACAAAACTTTATGTTAAAAATATCAACGTGTTTGTGTTGGCTTTTGTTTTTGTCAAATGTGTTAGTTGTTGGCTGCGAATGAGCTTAATCACGGAACTGAGTAAAAATGGTGAACCTAACTTACCCGAATGATGGTTATGGTAACCGTAGAGGGGACAATTTACAGATTTTTCTTTTGTTCCTAAAGTGGTAAATAGACAAAAATTATATTCAAAATGTAACAACTTTTTATTCTCAGTTCATGAAATATCAAATTGTGGAGACTTATCAGATTTCTGTAATAGTATTTTTTTTTATATGAGCGATACTGTATGGTTTGATTTCCAAATAAATACATTTTCTTAACAACTATCGGTTCGCGTATGACTCCGCCTTGCCTGAGTTCACGATGGAGCACGCTTACTAAGATAGAAACGTATTCACTCTTGATCTAAAGATTCTCAAATTGACATAATCGCACAATGAGCTTGTTTGCCATTCCCCTTCCACTCATGCGCTCTAGTGTACATACTACTATTTACAACAATGCAATACTGAATAATTATCATTAATATAATATTAATTTTCAACCGTAATCATGTTACAAAAGGCATAAAATCCATCAATACAAATCCGTAACATAAGTTGTGGGGAAAATTTTAACGACGTACATAGTGAAAACTCGAATGTCCAAACTTTTGGTAATTCAACTGTTTATAAAGCAAACAGTTACGCCGTGCATGGCGGATATTTTACAAGCCACCGGCACGTTTTGCGCTACGTAGCTTAATTTGAATACAAACAATCGATTCAAAGGCCAGTGTATACTAAACTTCGAAACGAGATTGGAACAACAAGGTCCGTATTAAAAAAGTAAGACCTTTGTCATCATCACAACTGTTACGATGAAATTATAGTCTATAGTAATAATAAACACTGGTATAATAGCATATTAATATTAATTTTCCTTCACAATATTTTTATTCATGAAGTGAACAGATGTAACTTTAACGTTTGTAAATTAAGCATACTGTTGTATTATTATGGATAATTCTATTGAAAAATAATGTTATGCCTTTGTGATCCAAGATAGGTTTTCCTTAAAACGGAGCGTATTCTTATGTAGAGCAAAGAACGTACTTCTGGGCCTTCTGAAGGGTTAGGTACCGCAATTTCTTAAAAACATATTGTTTATTTTATTTTATACTGATGATGATGAGGTATATGTTCTTTGCTAGCAGCCGTGCTGCCTGCCATGCTACAGCATAGTATCATAAAACAAGTTAACATCGTGCATATTTAATAATTAAATATTTACATAATTTATTGTTATGTTTTATGTGTACAGAAAGGTCAGAACGTTCACCTGGTGGTAAATGATACGCCAGACCATGAAAGCGCGGCATTGAAGGAGACCAACAACTGATAATTGCCACACTGCGCCTGTCACCAGATATTACGGATGTAAGGTCTTTTATACCCGTTAATTTCACATTTATGAGAAATATAGTTTAAATGTTAAAGTGAACGACTCAGTTAACTGGCTCAATATAGGATCATTATTAAATGCAATGTAAATAAAATAAATAAATATAAATATCCACTAACATTCACACAGCGCCATCTAGCCCCAAGTTAAGCGTGAAGCCTGTATTACGGGTACTGAACAAGGTATATAAATACGAATATATATATTTTTGTAAATACATACATTATATACATAAAAAACACCCAGACCATTAACGAACAGACATGTTCATGCACAAAAATGTTTGTACTGCCCGGGGATCGGACCCGGAACCCTTGGTGTAGCAGCCAACGTCTCAAGCGCTACACCATAGATTTCATCATTGCATTATCATCAGCAGCTCATTTCACGTCCCCACCGATAACCACGACAGCCTACCCGTAAAGCGGCCGTTAATCGTCCACGCGGGCTCAGTGCGGATTGGCCGACTTCAACATGACTTAAGCATTGCAAATATAATAATTGTTATTTTAAAGATAAAATACCTATTACAAAAAAAAAACCCTCTAACCGCTGCTGACGGATATATACAACAGCAAACCATTGATTTTTATTGTGTCTGGAATTCTGGCGATTAAAGGTTTAAAGGTATTTAAATTACAAGTTCGTCATCAGCTCATTAAACGGCCCCACCGAGGGGCACGGAGCTTACCCGTATAGGGTGATTAGGCCTTAGTCGTCCACGCGGGCCCAGTGCGGATTGGACGACTTCACACACAACCTTTGAATCTCTTCGCAGGCGTGCATGAAGGTTTCCTCACGATGTTTTCTCACCGTAAGAGCGTCGGATAACGTACATATATTTTCGAAAATTCGAAAACACATTGGTACGTGTCGGGATTTGAACCTCAGTCCTCCTGGTAGGAAGGCGACAGTCCACACCATTGAGCCACCGACGCATTACAAAAAATTACAAGTTATGTGCTTGAATTGAAGATGGCGGTGATGTGTGAATCTCAAGGGATACTTATTTATTTAGGTTTTTTTTAACATAATTTATCGATTTATAACTTTATCTAAACTCTTTACATAACTGAATTAAAAAAAATATTTTTATTTACTTATTATTCATCCACATATGAACACAATTACAAAGGTACTGCTGATTCAAAAAAGGAGTTCTTTCCGAAGACCTTTTAGTTTTTCTTTTCATTTGAACAATATATTTCTTTAAAGCCAAGACTTATTATTTTTATTCTAAAGTAATATTTTAGTTTGTTTTATTTAAATTACCATTCCATCTCGTAGCGGTTATGTAATAAAGCCTAGCTTACGCTCGTGGCACGACAACCCGTCTGTGGCGTTAGCATTTAAATTAGCCAGCTTCTCGCCTCCAGGGCTAAGCAAGTCAATGTAACAAGGTCATCTGTAAATTGATACTGTTGTAAGAAAAATAATATTTTTGTGTTACCTAATTGAAATATTAAGTCGTTACTATATTGGGCAGGAGACGACCTTTACTCGTCTTACACGGTCATTGAACTAAATTTTATGTTATGAATATTTAATCTGGCTGTTTAGCATCTCTGCTTAACACATGACGCTATCGTTATCAAAAGGAAAGTAAGAAATAATATCTTCTTCTATGTTCATCTCAGTTTGGTTTCAAGATTGTTTTGTGTCAATGTGATCTTCGAAACGACCACTCCTGCTTTCTCGGTAGAGTAAACGGATCTTGTCTCAAGGTTTTTGATTGTCACTGCGCTAGAGACACACATCTCGACATATCGCAGATATTAAGATTTATTCTGTATAGCTGTCGAACAGCACGGCCTACCGTAAAGTAGCCCATACGTAATCCTCCTGTTTGTTGTGTTGAATTAGACAATTCTTATAGCGAGACGGATCGTTTAGATTCTAGAAACAACACTATTGATACTCGTACATAAATCTTCAAGACTCTGTTATTTTGAAAATATGAGAGTGA
>PQWD01003309.1:140540-154273 GCA_019425675.1 Leucinodes orbonalis
ACAGTAGTCATTGATTTATTCTTGTTCTTTTAATGTATGCAGACAAGAAATGTCAAGCGTAACTAAGCAGATAAACACTGGTTATCTCCTAGTAACACTTGACATTTTAATGTTCAGATATTATTGAAAATTTGTGTGTATAGAAGTTATTGACAGGCACTTGCTCAGATATTAATGAAGCGGTTGCTGTTTAATATTTATGGTAACTTGTCTCTTTAGAAGTTATTGAAATTTTGAACGTTCAGATGTATTTGGTCACCTTGTCTGCTCATATATATCTGATGGCGACTGTACCTAATGGTGTTTTGTTGAGTTTCTGTGGATATTTATCTACTTATATATTTAATCCTTGAACAAACTCGATTATTCAGTGGATAGTTTCGCACTATAAAAAAGAAAATATTTTTAAATTTATCAGTTTGTGCTCAACGCAGGAAGCGTTGACACGTCGGAGGCGGGACATGTGTCATGCGTACGCGCCCTATTTCCGTTACCTACCTCTTCCATATTCGAAATTCACAGAATTCGAATTTTAAATCAAATCCATGTTTCACAAAAAATAAAATAAAGCAGCATTAGCCAAATTGAAAAATCGGTTGAACTTCCCGGTCAATAATACTCTTACGGAACATTTTTTAAAGTTTGAGATATTTCAAGTTTTGTTTTCAATAACTTATTTTTTATTATGTAGGTACTTTGTAGCATTTGGCAACCAGTTACATAAATAGATACGGCATACATATGAATACGTGCAATGGTACTTATTTATTGAAATGTTTTATTTGACCCTAAAATTAATTCATAAATATAATGTTACAAATATCAAAAGATTATGACAAAAAAATTGCATCTTAACTTAGATATATCAAATGATTATATTGAAGAGAGTAGAGGATGACTTTTCAAAGGATACACCACCGCCTTTAATAACACATTTAAATATCCATATAGTAAATACCTAAAGTTAGCAAATAACTGTATATGTAGATTGTAGATGAAAGATATACAAAAGTTTTGCTACATAAAGGATTCCGTATAAACCCTCACCAAATTACGTCCTATAACTTTTGGACCTAAAGGCATTAGGCCAGGTTAATACTTTTGCTTAGTTAAACATTTCATTCATATTAAAGTGTACTTCTGTGTTGCGGTCATATCACAGATTAAATGATATATACTATAATATGCTTATTGACTGGTTATGAATTTTGACTTTAACATGACTTCAATTAAGTACACTCAACAACATACAAGTGTATAACGAAGAAGCTTTCGTATTCGTTAGCTCATTGAAACCTCACTGTAAATTCATACTATGTGACTTACTCTGAATGCTGGGGCCACACTGACAGTCACGTCTAATTTCCAATAACGCGATATTTATTGTGATAAATTTAATGTGTTAAAACTGCCAAATCGCGTTATGTGGTGCTTTGTTTGACAAGTTAATGCCCATTGTCGCGATAATTAGTGTCTTTCCCATTAGTGTAGCCCCAGCATCACTTTAAAAATGAATTGATATAATAAAACGATAATTATGCTATTTAATTTTTCACGAGCTTAACCGCCGAAGATGGACGGCTTTTAGCTGGTAGCTAATCGCTCACCGGTTGCGCGCGGTCCAGTTTTTAACTTTAGCGCTGTCGGTCGATGTTGAATAAGCAAAAAGTACCACTTACCACCACGCTTCTTAAGTCCGGAGCTAATATTGCGGTTTAAAAACGAGACTTAATACGTCAGCGTTTGAAGCGCTTCATGAGAAAGTGCTTGCGCTGAGTGATTTTTTGCGTTGCCTTCAGTATATTTACGTTTAGCGAACCAAGTAGGTAGTCCGCAAAGGTTTTTTTAAATATATTGGTTTGTTTCAATGTGTTGACGATCATAAACTCAAAGTGGATAACTGACCCCTTCGAAGAATAGATTTCCTATTGTCTTTCCGTAATTAGTTTTCGAGAGATTGTAGCCCTAAGGCAGACTTAGTTATTCATATTAATATTCAGTAATAAGCCTAGTTATAATAAAACACTTTTATATATATCGTCCGCCAGTGGGAAAGAAGAGCCAAGGTAAGCGTTCTATATCTTAGGCATCGTCTCTGTTAACAAAGTTGTTATGTCAAAACATGACTTGGTAGGTGATAAGAGTGCTTAGTTTTATGGTTGTCGATTTGCTTGCAAAAATAAGTTGATTTGTAAATTATTTTAATAAATCCGCCATTTAATGGATTACCATTTTTTAATTTCTTTTATTCGTCCTATTTTTACAAAAAGAATCACATGACATCCATTATTTTCCATCTGATTGATTATAGGGAGAAATTCTCGTTAAATATATAAATAAATATCCACATAGCGCCATCTAGCCCCAAGTTAAGCGTGAAGCCTGTATAATGGGTACTAAACAACGGATAAACATACTTATATGCATTTTTTTGTAAATACATACACATTATACATAGAAAACACCCAGCCCATTACAAACACACATGTTCATGCACACAAATGTTTGTACTGGACGGGGATCGAACCCGGAACCCTTGGTGTTGCAGCCGATCTCTCAACCGCAACACCAAATGGGTCGCCAAAATAAATATATAAAATTAATTTTCTTTTGTTTTCCTGCAACAGCCTAACTAGCTTACTTCTTTCAAAACAGCAATATTACCAAGAATCCTAACACTCCATTCACTTCTTTATTCTAACAAAGTAAACGAGTGCCTAACGCTACCTAACGTATTCTACCGTCGTTTCGGTTTTTACATCAACTCGTTTGTAGTTGTTTGGCTCCCAAAAGATTTAGTTGTGAGCAACCTACTCCAAATGGGGGAGCAACTCGTTAAGTGTACGTGGAAAGTTTAAGTAAAGGGGTGACCTTTGTGCAGGGTTTTGGTAAAACCGGTATGTGTATTTTCCGTAAGCCTATAGCAAGGCAAGCAATAGCTTTATCTATCTATCTATTGAGGCGTAGTCTAGTTTACTGTTCGAATAGGACTCATTCAGTCTTCATCAATTAGTGCATTAATATGGTATTACAGTTTATGGACCATGTATTTTTAATTATTTGTTGGTGATCTCTAGGTTTTTGGAAATTCGAAGACACATTACTGGATGACATCATAGTCGCTATATATCCTATCCTATTTCGAAGTGTCAGCTAAGTGTACTCAGATAATGTCCATAGATTGCTGATTCTTTCAGTCAGCTTACGGCTGAAAGTCGGTGTTGAGATTTTCTGTATTGAGCACACTTCCTGCGGAAGTTTTATTATTAAATGACACCCATTAAAAACTATGAAAATGTTATAATTTTGCAATGGTAATAATTGGCAATGTACCAAAATGTCGTGAAAATAAAACATTATCACGATTTTGGTACATTGCCTTTACACTAATTATTATAGTCAAGAGCGGCCGTATAGAAGTCCTATAGATCAGCACTAAACCTAAAAAACCTTTGATTGTGGTCGACTTCACGTTCGTGAATGAATTGAGCTAATTGACCTTTGAAAACTCAATTCCCTCATAAATATCTTATGAGTATATAATAACAATGTCCGGATTTACAACCGGAAGTGAGGCCTTAATTTGCATGCGGGAAAAATCAGGCATTTAGGGGAGTCGACCTTTATTCTATGGATTTTCAGACTATACTCAAAATTGTACCTGTATCTGATCCATAGGTCTTTTATACGGCCGGCTTTCGACTATAAATATAACAAATCCTCAGAACAAACATAAATGGATGTCATAGAGAATAATATATATATATATTATATTATATTATATAAATATATATATATATAATATATATTATTATATATATATATATATATATTATATATATATATATATATATATATATATATATATATATATATACAAATTCCTACTCATAATATTAATGACTTTCCAATTATATCTTATTGTACTATCTCAAAAATCAACTCTTAACGTTTTACCCAACAGCAATAATCATCAAGTACAAACCCCTCTCCAAACGGTCAAAATGAATTTCATCTATTTATTTTGTCCAGCGCAGAGCACAAAGCCTTAGAGTTCATTCGTACTCAAGCAGTAAGTGGCCATCCTTAAGTGGTGTTTGGTCAGGAGGGATTACCTTTGCTCTTTTCGATCCCTCGTCCCACTCAATCAGGCTGAGCGGCTTCACCTGAAACGCTTTTGCTTTGTAATTTTTTTCGTCATTTAACCAACCGCGTAAACCTTTGTTCTAAAGCTGTTGATTTTAAGCACCATTAATTTGGATGAATTTCCGCTTGAATGTGTTAACCGTTTTTGTTGTGCTCTGTAAGTTCTTATTTGATGTTTTCTGTACCAAGGTTTTTTTGCTTCACTTCATAACCGCATTAGATTAAATTTTAATTATTTGGTATTTATTTTTAGTTTGGCCAAATGCATTTATAGCAACATTTAGATTCATTAAACAAAACATTTTATTTAACTATAAATATTAAAAATATACAACACAAGAATCGTCTGAAATTATGGCTTGCATCCTTGAATATTAACCATCAAATACTTATATGCATTTAAACTTTTTTTTTATTTGTTTTTTTTTCAATTATTAAACTCTATCAGTCGGCTATATTTTCTAAAATAACGTTCGTTTTCTCTTTGCGTCTTACGTAGTAAGAAACTGATCACTAACATTAAATTTGAACTTAAAACCTAAGATATATACCGATATATCTTTAATGTCATCGATTATTGTTAACAAACTCCGCACGTTAGTAAAAATAATGTTCTTACAAACAGAAGAAATATCTTCCAGTTGGATTCACATATCGCGTGAAATTTTGTTATATGTCGTTTGTATTCAGCCTCAGCCCGTGGACATGGGACTCCACTTTACTCTTTATTCTTTCATACCGCACCATACGGTCCGTTGAGAGGGTTTACGATACGCGATACTTGTCTTTACTAATTCAAGTTTTACCTACGTTTAAAGGCGAAGTCACGTATTGACTGTGCCGGTTTAGTGCTGAGCGATTCGGACCATTTCCGACTGGGACAAATTTTGAGGTAGGTACTTGTTTTTCATGACGAAAAGTATATCTTTTGAGTAATTATCTGATGGTTTTCGTCTGCATGCATTTATTCCTATTGTTATTAATTTTCTTCAATAATGCATTTGTCATGGATTTGTGTATCACTTACCACGAGATGAGCGACCTTATTACAAAAAATATTTATTTTTATGCAATAAATATATATGTTATGACTGTAAAAGAAAAATAATACTAATAGATTGTATGCCTGCTACTGTCATTTTATTAAGGGGCGGTTTTTCGTCATAAGCTGATTCAGGGTATTCTAAATTCAGCAACAATTATATGCAGTGCGAAAAAGAAAGAACCGTTCCTATTCGTATTAACAAGTTTTTTTATGTTATATAATGATTGGGACGGTCAATTCGCTCACCTGATGGTAAAAGACACGCCTGACCATGATAGGGCAGTATTGCAGAAAAATAATCACTGTATAAAGTGACTAATCTTCGTAAATGCCGTCCTGCGCCCGTCAACCGAGACGACGCATGTTAGAACTCATATGTTAGAACCCGGTAATTTCACTAGGAAAATACGCAGTCACAAAACGTCTCCAGTGAGGTAACGGTGGTATCATAAACGCATTTCATCCGTCCCTACAGGTGTGCAGTATTCCCGAGAAATCGATATGTCGATGCCACTCGCTTAGTATTCGAGTCACGGACCAACTGTGTTACGCTTTCCTTCTGCGAAAAGGTACTCTATAATTTATTTTCCGACCAAAACGTAGTTACCCGAGAAACTGATACTTTTGTAACAGATATCTGCGAGTTTCTTTTCGGTCGGGATAAATCGAATTTCTCGGAAATGCCCGTGTTTTAGGCGGCTTAAAATCTTCCAATGTTTAAAGAGTCTCTAAGGAACAAATTGTGTTCTCAACGGAGATTTTACATTTATACTCGATAATTGATGTTCTTAAAGATAATTTTAGTCAAATATTGACGTATCTATATTTGCTGAAAAACTAAATAATTATTATATGAAATTTCAATTTTTAATTGTTATTTTTTGTTGTATATACCGTAGAATGTAGATGTCTACTTAAATTAATACGAACTGCCTCATTAAAAACATAAATACTGATTAATTGAATGTACATAGTAACTAAATTTATAATGGGCTACTTTCATTCAGTTTTATTAATGACTGGTTTGTAGATAGTTAAATTTTTATGCGTCAATGGTTGTCATGTTATCAATCACATCTTGTGAAAAAAAAAATGCTTGACATTTGATTTTTTAAATAAATGGCTTAAATAAGCAAAATATACGTATGTTTTACATTTATCCTATTACGTTAAATCGTTGTACTGTAATCAAAGCTAAGTTTTTTCCATCCAACGATTGCATCCTACTTGCGTATGCAATGCTTGCAACGCTTTCGCAATAGCTATTGATATCAGGAATAGAATGCGATTTCTGTACACAACATATGCAAATTCTATGACCTCTATTCGGAATTGTTGGAAAATATTCCGAGATACTACTACTCTACAATAGACTTTGGAACAAAGTAATTCGCAATGAAAGTCACATTCCCTCCAGACTCTGAAGTACTTTACGAATGTTTCAACTTGTTTTGGGTAAAGCGTATTTTTTTGTTCTTACGTGTTCAGAGTTTTATGGCTCTGCAGAAATTTTGTAACGTATTGTGTTATTTTTGTCCTTACGGGATAAAGTTCAACTGATTTCAGTTTTAGCATCTGATTTCATTTACGATTTGGCAACGTTATTACGAAGTATTAGTAATGCTAGAATTTTGAAAATTAAAAAGTGAGGATGTTGATATATTAAATATATTTAATTATTATGGCGGCTGCTTTTACTACTGAGAAGTCAAAATTCAATACCATAAGAATTAAAAAAACTAAAGGAAATTTTATACATCACAGAGCCACGATACGTATTTTCTTTCTTTCTTTTTGAATCTAAAATGCTATGTCCAAAAAAATGCTTTATTTTTAAGAAACAAATATTCTTCATAACAAAACAAATTACTATACACGTAGCAATATGTGACTTGAATTTTATATTTGTAAAGTGATAATACCTAAAGAGAAATAAACATAGTAATACCTGTGATGAAGAGTTTATACCCTGACAAAAAGGGCAACACTAGAAATAACACTTTTTTGAACTGACTACAGCTGTTGCCCGCAGATGGCCTTTACAGCTTTGCTTCACCGGGCAACTGGCGCGCGCAGATGGTTCTTTTCTCTTCTTTGCCGTTGCTCGAAAATTTCAGTTGCTCGCTTAACAATACGCCGCCATTCCTGTCTGATGGCCGCCTTTCATGATGAAATTCGTCTGATGGTGCAGACGTGCAGGGAAGTATCTACCGCTGCTTTTAATTGGTCCGTCCATCTCATAGGCGCTCTACCTCGCGCTCGGGTGCCCTTAACTTTGCGCCTCGTGGTACAGGACCACGAGGCGCTCGATCGACTCATCATCATTGATGGCTCTCAGCCTTACAGAAATAACACTGTTGCGGTGCTACCCTTAAAGGAATGGAATACGCTCTTCTGGTGACATGTCATACCTGTATGGAAATATCGCTGCCGTGACAATAGACTCTCGGTGATGTTTAATGAGCTGAGGATGAATACTCGTAGTAAAAATTCAACAGGAGGTATAAAGTGCCCCGTAACAGTCTGTTTTCAATACAAATTCCACTCTATTTTACTTAAACAAGACTTGGAGAACATACGCCTTTACAAAGTACATTAATGAGATACGCGTACGTAGTTCCAGCGTGTCCCCAACTTCGTCACCGGCCCGCCCTTTCCAAATACCTACAACAAAAGTTTGAGACACGCGCAACTTGCAACTAGGGCTACCATAGCTCAGTATTTGTCCTGAAATTTCGGAACATTTTGACCTTTGAATCGAAGTTGGATTTTCAAATCCTCGTGGTTTCTCAGGATTTTCTATGAACACAGATTACATTTTAAAGATCTCTGCTATGGTAAAAAGTTAAACCACAACGCATGACAGCTCCCCTTTCTCCGGCGCTTTGCGTAGGATAATAATAATACGTTTATTTAAGTTGTATAAAATATTTTTCATGAAATCAGTTTTTTTCCATGGAATTTCCTTTTCTCCGGTCTTTTGATTTTTTCATCTGGTTACCCTACTCCCAACCGACTTAACGGTGTTTGCTGTGTGTTTGTTTCGGTCTATTTATGTTTGACTGCCGTCTATTTGATCTGTTTGACGTCTTGTAAATGACTCGCGCGAATATCGGGACAGGGGAAAGTCAACTTAAGATTAAGTATTAATAATTCAATAGTTTTATTTATGCATACTAACATTAAGTGCGTCGGTGGCTCATTGGTGTAAACTGTTCCCTTCCGATCTGGATGGTGCAGGTTAAAATACCGCCACGTACCAATGTGTTTACGTAATTATATTACGATGAAGGAAAATATCGTGAGGAAACCTGCTTACGCCTACGAAGAAATTCAAAGGTTGTGCGTGAAGTCGCGAATTGACGTGATTTTTTGTGGAGACAGTTGAAAGGATAGAGAGTGTTTTATGGCTCTTTTTAATCCCTCTTTCCTAAAATGGGAGGTAGAAGTTTGTATAGAGTGTTCTGCAATTACCAAACAGAAAAAATACCAAACCGCGCAGAAGGCGGTGAATATGAACACACATACACAAATCGCCATGTAGCCCCCATTGAAGTTAAGCAATAAGTTTTTAGTACTCTGAGTACTATATATAGTACATTTAAATACATACAATTTATACAACTAGATAAATACAAAATTATGCCCATGCAAATGATCGTATTGCCCGGGATCGAACTCGGAACACTTGCAGTCGCCGAGCTCTCAACCATAACGTCACATGGGTCGTCCAGTACGCTTTAATAAAACGTAAAATAGGTAAGTAAAGTGAAACCATTACATTAACAAGTCCCTCGTTCCGTTGCTACTACACCGGAAAAGGTGAAATAGGTTGTTGACATTTATCTGTATTAGAGATGAAAGATGAACGTGACGTTTGTTGACTATGCAAAGGGTCTCGGTACTTACGTTTTCGTTGGCTGTTTATGTTTTAACGTCATATATGTTAAGTTTTGGATTATTATATGTTGAAGCAAGAGCGGAAAAAATACCTTTAAGGTAGTAAGGTGTCATATAAATGGACGGACTGCTATAGCTGTTTTTAAAGGACAAGAAAGTATCTGGACTTACCCATTGTCTTTATATTGATATCAGGAGGTTTCCCACAATCTCTTAAAAAGTACTGTAATAATACTTTACCATTTTTGTACCAGAAAAGACGAAGTTCTATTATAGTAATACTGTTTTTAGTGATGACGTCAAGTCGAACTTTTTGGCTGAAGATCTGATGTTATCAGGAAAAATTTAGGCTACTTCATCATCATCATTACAACCTAGAAAGTCCACTGCTGAACGAAGGCCTCCCTTAATGATTTCCACGCGGACCGATCCCTTGCAGTTGACATCCATCTGCTACCCGCCACCTTAACCAGGTCATCAATCCATCTGGTTGGGGGTCGGCCTATTAGGCTACTTATATTTTCGAAAAAACCGTTTCGATTATAAAAAGAAATTAATGTTGGTCCGCGCGGCGCCTGGCCGGGCGTCGCCTGAACTGCGAGCTTTAACGTGAAGCGATTTTAGGTGATGTTTTATTGTGGATGAATATCTAATACCGCAGGGCACAGCGAATTATTCATCAATAACTAGTAGTCTGAGAGTTAACTTTAGAGCATTGCATGATCCGAGGGCACGACCCCCCTCCCCCTTTGAAACCCAAATGGAGAATGCGTACTGAAAAGTCACATTGTGTTATTTTTCCTTGTTTGGTTAGGTTTAGGCTGAATCACATAATTGTTTTAGAAGGGCAAGTTAAGCCGATCCGGGCAACTATCTTAGGATGGTAGTCGTAAACACCCAAAGATCCGCATTGAGCCTGAGTGTTATGATTTGTTGCGACCTTCCTATAGCTTCACAGTGCGGAAATTTCGGCCCTGCAATGGGACGTACCTCCAATGGTTACAACGTTTTATATCTTAAAAGCGTCAACGATATTAAACAACAATAAAAAAGCCTTAATTTCACCGTTACTAAAGACTGTTTTTTTTAAAAACTAAAGCTTTTTGTGCTAAAGAGTTTACTTAATTAGTTTTATATCGGTCAAATTTAAATATTAAATATTGATTAGAAAAGAGGTTTAAAATGTATAATTAAATCTTTTTTAAATACAAGCAGTACCAAAATATTGTTATTTTTTTATTTGTCTCTTTGTCATTAGTATTTTCAATCGAATACCAGATCATTCCCTGAATACGGTCACCACCACCTCCCCTTCGTATCAATAACATGAATGATTAAACGATTCCGCATTACTGGTACGGTCATTAATTTATTGTTTTTTTACATAATTAATAACGAACCGTGTGTCGTTTCCATCCCCCCACATTCCACGTCTCAATTCTACTAATTTGATATAATAACTTGATATAATGACACCATTACAAGCGAACACACACACACATACGCAGTAACGCACACGGACGCACACACAAATTCACAAGCGAACACACACACACACACACACATACGCAGTAACGCACACGACGCCACACACATTCACAAACACACACACACACACACAACACACTTACATTACACTTTTACTTACACTTGTAGAGTGTTTGTAGAGATCCAATTTTGGTATTACGATACATCTTTAGTGTTTATGGTTTGAATGGTAATTGTATAGTAGAATTAGCTATTGTCCCGCAGCGTTATCCTCGTTATAAGATATTTTCCCCCGGTGAAACTCATTGCGCAGCCCGTGCGACGAGAGCTGCGCACTACACGTACAAGATCGGTTTATTTTCCCGGAATAAAAGTTTTATCTAAAATAAAACTAATCTAAGTTTTTCCTTATTACTTTTCATCATCATCATTACAGTCAAATTAAGTCCACTGCTGAACGAAGGCATCCCCTAATGACTTCCACGCGGACCGATCCCTTGCAGTTGACATCCATCTGCTACCCGCCACCTTAACCAGATCATCCGTCCATCTTACTTTTGCTATCTGCTAATAAAAGTTTCGTAAAATCAGAACAAACAGACAGACACAAAAAAAGTACTACATGCACAACATAGTTATTTCAATATTGCAAACAGATACGCCAATTTCAACAATATGTTTATATGAAATTCTTAATGGTGTTACCAATTAAAATCTACCATTAAATCGTGCAAAATTTTACTATTAAGGCACAATAACGATCCAATCAGCGCATTTCAATATTAACGGAATTGGTGTCTAGCACTGCAAGCGCATTATGGCGTCAACACATAATAAAACATCCTTCCATATCTCTCAATTCATGACTGACTCGGTAAATTATTTAAACGATCGCGTATTTGGATTCCATTAATCGATTTACTGCGGCATTACCGGTTTAATATTAAAGCATACTTGTCAACGGCATTTATTCAATTCATCGGGTAGCGGGTAACCTCTAATTTCAATTGCGAAATGTTTTTCATATATTTAAATCGTCAGTGACCACATATATTAACTGTAATACGACTGTTTGAAAATTAAAAACTTTAATGCCCACAAAATATGGGAGAGATTTGAACAATGTTCGGGCTATCTTCAGTCTTAACTTATTTCTAATCGAAAACTCATTTTTGTCCTCCGGGCAGGTAACATTTGTGTATTTTATTTCTTTCAGACAGACAAGGGTATCAAAAATGATTGATTATTTTTTAAGAAATTTATAAATTTTCGTAATATTGTACACCAGTGATAAATTGTATTATTTTATGCCTACATTTTCGTAAATTGATCAATTATGTTACATTGCATTTAAAAACATGTTTGTCCTATTTATTTTTATTTGTACTTAGTTCCTCTAAAGTTTACCGATTTGCAATAGTTGGCATAATCGCTTTGATTAATGTAACTTGTAGTAGAAACTATACGGATTGGATTGAAATATGCGACGGTGACTGAATTTATAAATTAGTTCAGAGGAACACAGCGAAAATATTTACCCTCTGGTTGCAGCAACTACAATCAGCTTTTCAGTATTCCATCCCTCTACTGGAGTTCACTTCGATTTAGGCCACTTCGGTTAGGAAATCACCAAAATGGAAAAAATTGCAGGTATTTCCATTGTCTGATAAAAATACCGTTTAGCAACAAGACAATTTCCATGATTTGTTTCAATGGTAGGTCATTTAATTAGGGTATACAATTCGATGTTTGTGTTTTTTATGGATTTAATTATCAATATTAATGTATAATGATAGAATAAAATGTACAAAAAATGCCTTAAAATTTAAACTTTTTTCTAATTATCTTTTTTCTTTTTATTTTAATTATTATACATTTTATTATCAATGTTAGAATATGCTAGTTCCAGTTTCAACATTATATGTTTTTACATTAATGTATTAAGTAAAAATGACCAGTACAATCGTTGCAGAGAAATGTCTACATCTGTTTTGATTATGTTTAGGAAAAGTACCACTGTAAAACAGAAAAAACAAAATTATATTTGCGTCTCCTAGAACTCGAACTGTACTCTATTGTAAGGTGAGTAGGTATTTTATTAGTCCGTTTATGTAGGTATATCTGTGATATTTTCCTTTGGACATTACTCATAAATTTTCAATGAGCTTCCGACTTTTAAATATTTTATATAACAGACGATTTCCAAGTACAAATTGTGTGCTGAATGCAAAACTTAAGTTTCCTCGTATTCCCCTTACATCGGCCCCTTTTACATATCTGCCATATGCTCCTGTATCTATTGTGATAGAAAAATTGGCTTCTTCAATTCTAATAGGTTTGGTTTTCTATTCTTGTTTGAATGCGGCACAAGCGCCACCTGAGCGCAACGATATCAAATATATATATTCCGGCCGTATTCACAAAGTGACTTTTGCCCGCAATATTTTTGGCACGTTTTGCGTAGTTATTTTTGTTTATTGGCTGTCCTTGGCAAAGCCACGTTAGCTTTATCAATTTAAGGCATGTAATAATATATTGTGCATTTGGAACTCTAATAAGGCGTGGTTTTATTTAGTGAATAAGCATTATCTGAGTAAACAGCATCGGCTTAACTCTTCGCTTACACTAGGTGAAACTGACCAAATGTAAACTCACTGAGACTAAAAAAAAGATAAAATTTTCGTTCTAAGTAAAAAGTTAAATTATAAGTAAAACAGCAAGAATGTAAAACAATGCAATAGGATTGACAAAAAAAACTTAATGATATCAGCAATAAGGTTTTGTTTTTTATGTGGCTCTTATATTCTAGGATAGCAGATTAGGATCCCATTATGTTCGTTTACACCGTTTTGTCGACCCGTATAAGCCCAAAACAAGAGGTGTATCACGTAACTCGTTAGGGCGTAATGTTATTGACGGCTTTGCCGGTGAGCTACTAAATACTCTTGTTCAATCGCAATGAATTCGCGCGGAAGACATATTGCCTTGGTCAGTTTATTTATCGCTTTTTTTGTACACGTGCTGAGCTCGACCCTTTAATGGGACTTTTACAGCCATTGACCTCTGGCCATGGGAAGATGTCAGGGAATTGCTTTGTAATTCGACAGATAAGGTGGGTTTTACTAGGAATAGGGATAACGCCTGTTTTTGGAAA
>PQWD01003310.1:0-43159 GCA_019425675.1 Leucinodes orbonalis
ATAGTTAAATTTTGTTTAACCCCGATTGTGAGCGATATTGATATCTATGGAGTATGGTCACTTGGAGCAGCGAGAGGGGGATGGAGTATTTACGGATCGGGAATCCGAAAATACTCCACCCCTTAACTCACTCGGCGTAACATAACGCAAGTCATACTTGACTAGTATAATTATAACATACTAGTTCGGTCAATTTGAACATAGCTAAATGAATGTCATAATAAGCTGAAAATCGGGAAATTCGTATGAATCCTGTGACTCATTCGTGCCGAAACTTGGCTTTCAGTCTTTCGCACTATAATGGTTACATTGGGCTGAGTTGTAAATATTAGATTGAACACATATAACATTCTGTTGCAGACTGTTTGCTGGCACTTTGGGCGCTATTATATATATGTACGCCGCAGTTAGAATCTGGAACACCATATCGGATTTGCTTCCGTACCATGATCCACCGACACCAATCATCGAAGTGGCACACGACTGACTTGCCCTTTCAACTACTGACAATGCTCAATTAGTTAAAGGGCATAATGGGGGCATAAGAATTGGAAAACTGCTGCTGAATGCTTTCACAGCTTGCATATTGTAAATTTATTTGGAACTCATTTATGGATATTTATGTTCCTGCCATTGTATTTAACTATTAAAATATCCTTATTGTGGAGGACATTATATGGCGTCACAAGCCATTTTTGATCTGGGGCTATAGTTTTAAACAATAGCGTGCGCGTGACTAAGAGTTTGTGTTAAACACATATATGTGGTGATAACCCTGTCATTCAATTTGTTAAATAAATAAACCGTAGTGAACAGATATTTCAAAATAATTTATTGAAGAAAACGTTCTCCTATTTAATGTAACATAAGACCGTTATTCTGAAATGAAGAAGTAAGTTAGAATTTAAGATGTTCGCACATACTGCATCGACATTCGTTGAGAGCGCGTCCCAGTCGATGGCATAGCGAAGATTCACTTGCTCCCTGTCGCTCATCGGTAACTGTGTAGTTAAACTGAAATATTAAGAAAATATATTTTTAAGTCCGTTTGTAATATTTGTTTGCATTTATAATAAACCTATCACTACTACTTTTCCACTATTCTTAGGATAGTAGTTGACAGAACGTCGTTTATGATGATAGTATATTTGATCCATAAAGTCATAAATATACAACAGGTAAAACACGTTTTATGTTTAAATTATACGAAAATTATTAAAATATTAAACGATTTATTAAATGCATTTAAAAAAAAAATTGGATTGGAGATGAAAGGTCCAAGTCAACCCGCACCAGTTGTCCTATATACGTAATTGTTTAATTTCATTAAGGCTTTTGAGGTACGGGTAAATATTTTTGAGAAGGACATATCTAACAATACTTTTGCAGGCCAATGTAACGGGCTCCTAATTAGGATTCCTATAACCGCGCAAAATGGGCCAAAAAGGTAAGAGGAGCGGACACTAGAACCTCACGCAACTGTGAGGGAGCGCGGGATAAACCGCACATTCATGATGATCATGTTGACAGTTTACAATTCTCCTTTTATAGACGTATTAAATACACACAATCTTAGCCATTTCCAAGCAGTGCTGGCGTCTCGCACTGGGACTGACTAGCCGGGACAGCAGCCCCCAGGCGCGGCCCGCACTCCGGTCCCACTTCAGGGCTTGAACTGCGCTCGCTACAGCGCATGCCTTTGCCGTTGACTGCTCCTCCGTTTTATTGCCATCTCCTGCCTCTTCCATCGTTGATCGCTGCAAATACAATAGAAATTATATACCTATACATAGTTTGTATGACAACCTATTTGGTGTAGCGGTCAAGACGTCAACTACTATACCAAATGTTCCGTGATTGATCCCCGGGCAGTACAAATATTTGTGTGCATGAACATTTCTGTTTGTAATGGTCTGGATATTTTCTATGAATAATGTATGTGTTTACAAAATTAAATTTATATAAGTATGTTTATCCATTGTTTAGTACCCATAATACTGGCTTTACGCTTAACTTGGGGCTAGATGGCGCTGTGTGAATATCAGTGGATATTTATTTATTTATTCATATATATTTAGTATCGACTCTATATAGTGATAGGTTCGATATTGAATTGTCTGATTGTAAGTGAAATTGGCGAGGATCTGGGCATTGTAGATGATAAATTTATAGGTATAAAAATCCTTATCTATCCTTATCTGCCATATCGGGTGACGGGCATAAGGCAGTGTTGAAATATAGTAATCACTCATCATCATCATTTCATACCAAATTACGACAACTGTTGAACACAGTTCACCCTTAAAAATCGCCACCAACACCAGTCATATTCGGTCAATCTTATGGTCGTTACGATGTCACTGCTTTTATGCTTTTATTCTTTAAGCTAAATGTACCAGCCACTGCCACATGAGCCCTGTTATTAACTATTAATATCTTTTATTAGTGCTTCTATCACTTGCCATCACTTTAGAGAACTGGTCGTCTTGATCACGTCTCAATATATATAAAAAAATAGAATGTCTACTAAACAGGCACGTTCTACTCGAGAACGTCTATTCTTCATAAAACGGAGGCCTTAGTCATTTATGAATGTCAACGAAAATGGGCCATTAAACAACATACTTGAAACCAGTCCTCGGCAAGAGCGACCCAAGCGTATGCGCTGGGCTGCCGCCTGATCAGATCCAATAACAAGGAGCGTGCTCGCGCCGTCTCCCAGCATGGCATGGAGAGGAGTATACTGGGAAATTAGAGAATATTTTTTACTTAAACTAATACCATACCAACCAAAATCTATTGTGTCAAACTCGAAAAGTGATTTTGTACCATGCGAGGAGTTCAAATCTAGGATGCCATTAATATTGGATTGTACTGCATTTGCTTTATGTATTTATTGCTTCTTTAAGTGTAGGATAGGGTGTGACATGCTTGATTTGCGTAACAAGAACCAAGCAAACGTTCGAAGGCAATAGATATTTATTTAAATCGGAATTTATTAACAATCATAATCATAACAGTCATGTTACCTGTAGGCACTTAAAGAAGTGCCCGCTTTTTCAAACGAATACATCGCAGATTTTACGTCTCTTTTATTGTGGAAACATTCAGCTTGTAATCCACGTAGAAAGGGTAACTGTAAAAGTACAGACATCGTTAATTAATGCATTAAAATTCTGTATATAGAAGTATAAGAATCCAATCGATCATTATAATATAACAAGGAATAGAGTTAAGCAAGTGACAAACTCTATACAAGATTACAAAAGTAAACTATACTGAAAACAAATCTAGATATTTCAGTGAAGTTGTATTTCCGGATAATTAATTACCTTCACTAATCGGCAGCCGAGAAGAAATCGGAAATAGAAATTGGAAGTTAGTCTTTTCAGTACTTTCATCGAAATGTTGATTTAAAATGAATCTTCCCGAGATTTTAAATGATCAATTTCAATTTACATAAGTCACGAAAAATAATGAAAATACAAAGATATATGAAACTTTTTAAGACAATAAACCACGGGATCTTTTATGCTCAAAACTAATATAGGACTTTGATAATAAGTTATCAACTTTATTCTTACGCTGTATGAAATCAGTGTAAGTTCATTAATAACTGTACCAGATTCCAACTTCTGCTGATAATACTAACATCCCCAAACTTATCGATTCCTGTCTGAAGGTGACAAAGTGCATCGTCCACTTTACCACGCAGTCGGCAGCACAAGGCTAGAAGGTGGTATGAGGCCGCCGACTCGCCTGCCTCCGATATAGCTCGGGATAAACATGTCTCTGCCAACTGTGACCACAAGTACAAAAATATTGAGATTTGCCAGATCTCTATGACGAATTACTCCAAAGATCTCTGCAGTGTCAATCCTTTGACTGTCGCACACGGATATACTTTTTACATCTGTAACACGTTGGATATAACAGACACAATAGTTCTTTAAGGCTAAAAAGAAGTTAAAAATTTAACTGGCTGATAAGAGGTCAAAAATTAGGTAACGTATGTGACTTCGGTTGGTATTAACCGAACTTAAGCCAAACGGATTATCTTGACTAGGCAGCTGGGCGTCAGTTTCTTTAAATACAAATAAATATAGGGTTACATATAAATAAATAACCTAATATGCCTAAATACGTGGACATAAATTCACAGCCTGGAAACGGTATCAATTTCTAATCACAACCCCTCAGTTTATATTTCGCAAACTAAGTGAAGTGCATAATTTAGCTCACGACCCTTCAACAATGGGGTGACACAGGTCATAGCGCAATTTATGGATATTTGTGCTTCTTTCTTATCTTACGTTAAATTTCATAAAATAGGAACATTCACAAACAATTTCAACACACATTACCTAAGTTTTTGTTTTCCATAATAAATAATTCCCTATCGTATCTATATTGAATGAAAATTTGTTAAAATTTATAGAATTTTTCTAAAAAAACTCGGTCTAGAAATCGATCATCAATTTAGATACTATTATAATTTAATTGATCTATTGAGTCAGGTTGATTTAAATTCGGTTTCCATAATAAATGACCGAATAAAGACTATTTTTTTGTTAACTGTTCACTTTTTAAACAACTGTCATGCTGTGAATACTACTAACTAACTAATGACTACATAAACTAAGAACAAGCACTTTCTTAGCTGGCATGGTTGTTACCAGATTTGATTCTTAACTAACACTAAACACTCGCAGTCGAAGTAACAAATCGGTGGCTTCGATGTATTTATTGGTGCCGGGCAGCAGAGGCGTGGGGTCCCACCAGTCTCCGAGCTCGTATTCCCAAGCACGAGGTATGCCTATGTCTTCCGCTAAACCTTCAGCGTGACTCCTGTTGTGCGAAGAGAATAGTAAAAAGAAAAAAAACAATTTTAAGTAACATTCTAAATGTAAATCATCTTCTATTATTCTATGATTTAGTAGAGATGAAAAAGATTCATTCAATAACATTCCAAAATGTGAGCAATTTTTAAAAGAAAATATTTTAAAAGGATATCAAATTAGCATTATATAGTTTAGGCATTTGGTTTACAAAGTACGAGGAATCTTTCTATTTTTAAATTCGTGTGCATAATTTAATTTTTGACTACACCTACCTCATCATCATCATTTCGATCTCTTGTCTCGAAGGCCAAGACTCACTTCGGGCCAATGAGCCATCGGAATAAAGTTGTACATCATCATCAAATCGGAACATCGCATTTTTTTTTTATTTTATGTTATTAGTGTACAGGACTGTCTGGACGCTCACCTGATGGTAAGTGATACGCCAGACCATGACAGAGTGGCATTAAAAGAGACCAACAACTGACAGACAGTTATTATCCTCCATCAATGCCGCACTGCGCCCGTCATTCGAGACAACAGATGTTAGGTCTCTTATACCTGGTAATTTCACTAGCTACAGTGCCCTCATCCCGAAACACAAAAGTGCATAACACTCCTGTTTCACGGGATGATATCTGGCACTGCGGTGGTACCTACCTAGACGACTCAGTATCGAGTCTAGCACCTAGTAAAAGTAAAAGTTGTGAGTTTGTAAAGTTTCATGCGATGATCCGATGTTTTATGAAAGTTAGATGAACAGCGTTCTTTGTTTGATAAAGATATTATATTAAAAAAAAACATAAAATTGTTTTTAAAATGTCATTTACAAAAATCCTAGTCGCTCATCTTATGGCAAGTGACACGACTGCCTATGTAAGATGCAGCGTTGTTGCAGTTTTGTAGATAATATTTTTTCTCCGTCAACACTGTTCTGCGCCCATTACCTGAGACGACAGATATCAGTTCTCTTTTACTCAGTTATTTCATAAGCTACAGCGTCCACTTCTTGAAACACAGAAGGCATACACATCAGGGTAGATATCTCTAATATTGACTTAGTGGATATAGTCTTAGTATTGTGATCTAAGGTGGAAAGATTAATGCTTAGAATAGTTCAGGGAATCCCTTTTTTATAAATAATAGGTATACTTTTTCTTTTTATACACATTAATCATTGTAAAGGCGGAAGAAAAAATTTGGGTTCCCAGTTACACTTTTGGATTTTTATTGCTGTGTTTCGTACTAAAGAGTAAGATAGGCTAAAACGGCATTGTGTTTGCTAACTTGTATACTTTTTTACATAAAAAATAACTGCATACTTGTTAAGGTAAAACATAATTTGGTCAGCCAAGTAGTAATATTGGCGCTTCAAGAAGTAAGCGTTGGCGATGACCCAGCCTGTGAGCCAGAATGGATACAAGGCCAGAAGTGCCACAAAGAAAGGCTCTGCCGCTTCTGGATCCTTCTCGAACAATGTACCACCTTTTGCGATGAGACTGCGGAGATAAAAAGAAGAAGCAATTAGATAGTTTAATACAATATTAACAATGGATATTAAGGATTCTAGACTACATCTTTTGGGCCTTAAGTTTACCACCTGCCAGTGATATATCATGCAGAATACCGCACCAGGATCTAGCCATCTGCCAATACGAATTGAACCAGTATGAAGGAAACGGTCCGACACCCTCAACGGCAAGAGTCTATGACTCAATAATGTTTATGATAAAAGACTTGTAACTACATCTAATTTAGAAACCGTTGAGAAGACCATTTACCCAAAGGTTTGATACCCGTGCAGTATACCCATTTGAGTCGTTTACAATAATTAGTACATAAGCATGTTTATCTGGTGTTTAGCTTCCATAGTTCAAGATTTTTTAAATTGAGGCTAGATAGCACAGGCCTGCCTAGACAACACAGTATCATTCAAAATCAAAATGTCTTTATTTAATTTAGATCCTTAATCCTTATAGAACACTTATGAATGTGAAATGAAGCTGGAACCTATCACTTAGTTATCAAATCCGTTTCTGCCTAATCTAATTTAATGCAGTCGGAGTCCTCCAGTGTCCAATGGCTATCTACCGCCTTCAAAACGTCGTATGATACTTATAAGTCTATGTCACGACAATGCGAGTATACCTAAGTGGATGTCGAGGATCTATCACGACGGACTTGTTCAGGCAAACGTCTGCCCATTCCGAGTCCACGTCACGGAGGCAGGTGGACAACTCCCTCCAGCAGCTGGCGCAGCGAGGTTTGTGTGCTACCAACTAGAATATAATATTTTTGAAAAATAATACTGACTTCAAACAGTAAACAACATATTAAAAAAAACAGCTAAATATACATGATTAAATAATGATTTTACAAATTTTCAAGATTTTGCCTAAATTTAGGTACCTATGGTTGTATGGGTTTATTTACTTATGATTTAGCAGCTAATGCGTTTGGTTTAGGATTGTATAAGTAAAGAAACTACCAAAATAGCCGCTCATCGGATAGGTCACCGAAAAATGTCATTAGGGGCATCTCCTACCTTTTTCAGTGTCATACAGTTCGAGTGGTGTTCATTCGTCAGAAAGAGAATCGTCATTCATCGATACACTGCTCATTATACGTCCCTACCGAGGGGCACGAGCCTACCCGTAAAGGGTGTGTTATAGTCGTCCACGAGGGCCCAGTGGGGATTGGCAGACTTCACGCACAACCTTTGAATCTCTTCGTAGGCGTGCGCAGGTTTTCTCACAATGTTTTCCTTCGAAATGACATTGGTACGTGGTGAGATTTGAACCTGCATCCTCCAGAATCGAAGGCAACAGCTCACACCAATAAGCCACCGACGCTATTTAAAAAGAAGCGTAACCAAACCAAATGGGACGTTGGCCTCGTTCTCCCTTTAATATTGGCGTCACACATATTACATTTATGAGCTAAAAGATGTGTAGAACTAAATATTCATGAGCTAACCTGTAAGTAGAGTTCCAAGGCATGCGACGTGTCCTGCATATGCCTGGCATGTCTGGCTGCCTTCTGCGTGGGATCCATCTCCATTCTAGTGCTGGTCCCCACCAGAGTGCTGCATGCCACCCGCATCAGGCACGCGTGAGACATCATCAGCATTTCCTTTAATTATTTTTCAAGTTATTCTTAAGATTGTTTCGAGTGCATATATTCTTACAAAATTATGATGGTTTTGATGAATTATATCTTTTTTCTGACAACTGCTGTTGGACGCCGATGGCTTTTATAGTTTCAGCAGGTAAGTGGTGATCCCAGATGGCATGAGCCTTTCAAATTAATAAAACGAGCTTATAGGCATAATATGCGGGACTCAATCCTCGGCTTAGGACGTTGCAGGTAGGAAAATTATCTGCGAATAAAAGAAGTGAGTGAATACTCACTTCTTTCGGTCTCAGATAATTTTTGACGAGATTTTGACTATCAACATCTATGTACATCAGACTACATAATACAACACCTATTTACAAATTAACTACATTCATCAGTTCTGATGATTTTGATATGATTGTCATTGCTTACCTCAAAGGTTTCATCGGACTTGAGAAAATCCTGAACGACGAAGTTGTTATTAACATATACCGCTGCGTCCATCCAGAATGACGTCATCAGTTCTACACGTGTTCTTGTCTCACTTAGTTGACGGTTGAACGCGCAGAATTCAGTCATTCCTCGAAAACAAATTATATAAGTTACTGAAAAACATATTTGCTTTTGGTAAGCATAGCGTCCTAAAGAACAAATTTTCCTAAGGCAATTTGATTATTGACAAAACATAAATGAAAAACAAATATTTAGTTAATGGCCCAAAGAAATGACAACTCGAAGTTAGGGGTAGGACTTGACATCCATGCTTCAAACAAAACATACAACAACACTATCTAAAGCTCTTCTAGAAAACAACACTGCAAAGGTTTTCCTTTATCTGAACTATATCATTGTAGACTGTAGGAATATACCTCATAGTTACCATAATGGGGTACTTTTCTTAATGCACTCTCCGCGGCGCGCACCGTCGACTGCCAGTCCCGGTCAAGCTGACCGCGTCCCGAGCACTCCCTGCGGTTGGGTCCTTGCTCCAGCTCGTGCAACATTGCGTTTATTTCCGAACTGTATTGTGAATCTCTTTTGTTAAAATGTAGGTAGTAAGGACATTTGAGAATGAACCCCAAGATATCTAAGCTGTGATCTATAGAAAATACAACTATTATAATAAAAATAGACATTTGACGTAATGAACATTTTTAGATCTTTTAAGGGGGAATAATTTATCAATGATATTATGTCCTCGTTTTTTGTCAAATTTTAACCAGCACACACGCTTTCAAGCCAAAAAAAACTCTTCGGCTTCATGATATGACAATAGCAATATTTTCATCTATAGAGATATACCTGGTTATAGGAGCAGGTATGACGGCCTTCTTTAAAGGTCTTGCTAATTTGACTTCAACGATAATGAAGGCGCAATTGCCGTCGGAGCCTGTCGGGCGCAGTGCTTTGCCCATGTCTGTGCTTGTGCTCGTTGGTACCAAGTCTGTTCCTGGTCTGGAAATTGCATTCACTTTTTAATGGTTTTTATATTAATTAATTTGTGCCTGGATCGGGTCTCAGAGATGAACTCAAAAATTTTACTTTAAGTAAGAGAACTAAAGCTCGCGGCGTCAACAAGTTGAAGTGGCTGTGGGCTGATTATGTATGGTGAGCATTAATGGCCGTTGGAACATACGAGTTCTAGAGTGGAGAAGTCTTTGCAAACATTACATAGGACGTTTTCCGGTTTGACTTCTGTCCAGCACCGACTGCATAAGGTTAAAGCGAAATTTTTAAATTAACTAGAAGTAAACAATAATGTTTTCTATGATTTAAATCTAAGTATACAACATATATTACATCTTACTAGTGAAGCAATCCATAGAGAACTTTCTTAATAAGGTGTAATTCCATGGAGTTTTTGATATCAATGCAATATAAAATACCAAACCAAATACAAAAAGAAATACTTGGGTTTCGGACTGCTACCCGTGGCCGAAGCGTTATTATCATTTGGCGTAAGAAGAAGCTCGCAGCCACACTTCTCCAACATTGTCTGTGCGTTTACCCAGTGCAACGGAACAGCCATGCGCACTGTGTCCTCTGGAACAGAATATCTTAGCGAACAACCCAACTAAATATTTAAAAATAAAGCTTGAAAGTCGCATTACATACTCCTAGTTTGAATGTCTAAGTATTTATGTCATAAAGCCTTTGACACGCTGCGGTGTATATGTGTCCCTGCATGTTTTATTCTAGGACCTTAGGATAGGATATAAGCATCCCAGCCGCTCGACATTTATCCATGAAAAACAATAGTTCACGGGGAGTTTTAACTCCATGAATCTTTGACATTAATAGTCTGGTTTTGTATTAATAAGTAAATACTAAATTATCTCGGTTATAAAATATTGAGTTCTCACCTCCGGGGTACAACAAGTGAAATAGGTTGAGGAAAGCCATGAAGCTCAACCCGTTCTGTTCTCCGTAGATGTGCACCTCAAAGGGCCAGCAATACTGACGCAGATGGTTGCTCAGCCACTGCTCCCCATGCTGCAGCATCAAGGTGCGGTGGAAAGAGCCCCAAACTATCATGTCTTTAGAAAAAAAAACATTTTACAGTTACGCATATTCGCAAAATATATTTTTAGTAAAAAACCTTTTAAATAAATATTGTATTGGAATACATAAGCATTGCTTACACACTGTTTCATTTGGGTATTTGGTAGGTTATGCTACATGTATAAGCGTATATTAGAAATCTTCTTTCTTATTTGTTAAAATTACATTTTTATTTGAATGTTTCATGATTTGACAGCAGACACGGCTACCATATCTTTCTAGGATTTTATAACATCAGCCCATAAACGTCACCAGGGGACCGTCCCGTTTACGCAGGCCCAGTCCGGATTGGCCGACTTCACGCACAATTTTTAAAAAAGGTGTTCCTTAAATACTCACTAGGCTTAAGTTCCTCAGACAAATAATGTTTCAATCTATTTCTGGGTGTTTTCTATATTGCATACGAATTTCTGATCTCCTTTTGTAAAGATGTCTTCACCAACTCTGAGGCTTTCCCATTTTGGGTAAAAACTTAAGTAATTGAATCTCCTTGGCACTCTGTATCCCTGATTGTATGTGATCATACCAACATTCTAAAAAAAAGGATTTCTGGATAAAAAAAATTAAAACCTCTTAAAATTATTCTCAGTTAAACTCATTGAAAGTCAAGTTTAAGTGCAGTTAAGTAAACTTGAAGTTTTCATAATAATAAAAATTCTTATATAGCCACATCCAACAGATAGAATTATGGTTCAAAAAGTAACAAAAAGTTTGTTGGGACAATGAAACAAAAATACAATTCTTTATTTTTATTATATACAGAAGTAATCTTACTTATTAATTTTATCATAAGTAGCTACATACTTTGTATGGTCAATGTCTAAATTATACTTGTACGTAGCCCTAGTTCTCTAGTGCTGTAAATATTTAAATTTTCTCATAGATAAGCTTACATGGGTTGAGTTATTGTACTTAATATGTAAGTATTGGCAAAATAAATATACAGACTAGCTGTTTCACGCGTATTACCCACGCTATAAGATTTTCTCCCACAGTAAAACATACCTAAAATCGCTTCGTTAAGTCACGCGACATTGCTTTATTTTTCCAAAATAAAGAGTATTATCTTAAATAACAGTAGCCTCTGTTTTTCCTTATTACATCAGCTACCTGTCAAAATCTATCCAGCCGTTTCAGACATTACCTGAAATAAACATACAGACAAACAGATACATTTTTTAAAGTTGTTAATTTGACCATATATGCCGTATATAGGTATGCATGAAAAAAAAACTTTTATTTCAATATAAGAAACAGACACTCCAATTTTGTTTATATGTAATAGATTATGTAATTTTGGGATACCGTTTCGTTATGGAGCGGTGCATTCGTTGCTGCAGTGTAAACATAGTCCTCGTCGTAAGGTAATTGGACGTTAAAGGCCGCCAGTAACGTCAATTTCATAAAATTAGCTCGTTTTAAAATCTCGTGGTGATGAGCATTTGTGGGATTACGCTCAACTGACAATTCCATCGTTAAGAGAGGCAAGTTATCCCAGCTCTTGGTCTGTAGTATAGGCGGATCGATCATTGGTTCCATTCGTTTCTTAATGCACATCTTGTCTCTGTCTATGAATTAAAAATGCTTTTAATTTTACTTTTTTATTACAAAGGAGCTTCTAAACCTTAAGTTTGTCTACAGGTTGATGTAGTTAGGTTGTGCGCGTGTCAGGTGTCGATTTCTGCGTGGAGCCGCATAGTAAAATAGCGTATTTTTTCTGGGTGTTTGTGTATATACGGATGTATTTACAAAAAAAGTTCTTTATATTTATTCGTTGTCGTTTAGTACCCATCATCATCATCAGCTCATATACGTCCCCACCGAGGGGCTCGAGCTACCCGTAAAGTGTGTACAGGCCTTAGTCATCCACTCAGGCCCAATGCGTATTAGCCGACCTCACGCACAATCTCATCGTAGGTGTGTGCTGGTTGCCTCACGATGTTTTCCTTCACGCTAAGAGCGAAATTTCGAAAACATATTTTAGTATCAATATTGCATGCTTTAGCTTAGTTTGGGGCTAAATGGCTCTGTGTGAATGTCGGTGGATATTAACTTGAATATTTATTTATTTTATAATGCGAAGTGTTGTTTCCTGCCGCGCATTAAGTATTCAGCGCTTTATGTCTAGGCTTAACCCTCCCTTAAGTTCAAGAGACTTTTGTTAGCTGATATAGCTACGCTAAATTCATAACAGAGGTACCCTAGCTCTCTCACAGTTCAAATGACTCTGCATGGTAAAGTAGAGTAATCTCAATATTTGATTAACTTATGAATATCGGTAGAATGTCCACATTGCAGCAACTGATATCGAGTCCAGGGTTTACATCGGTTGTGATTTAGTTAGTTCTTTACTTGTTCTTGGCGAAAATATTGGCTCATTTTGATTCTTTTCAATGCTTTTCAGGGGTTGGATGCTAACTGCAAACAGTAATATTTACATTTAAAATAAGATTTACATTTATGATCTAGACGTGTTGATATAGGTACTTATTACTTATAGCAAATATACTGTAAATGTTTCAGCCTTTGTAGTTTCCTGCTTTGCAATTAAATATTTCTATTTTGATAAAACGATGCATTAGATTTCAGAAACCAAGTTTTTTTTTTATTAAGGGTATATTGTATCTAAAATGAGTGAACTGGGTATCTTTACAAAATACTATGGGAGAGCGAATTTTCCTAGCACAAGTAAAACTAATTTGCTTAAAGGAAATTTCAAATGCAAAATAATGTAAAAGTATACCTGAGTTACGAAATAAAGCATTTATTATTATTATTAATTTTATTCATCTCTTACAATGAAAGAAGCTCTAACAAATAATTAACACGCATAAGACCAGAGTATTGTAATCAATAAATTGCAAGAGTTATGGAAAATATAGCATCCAGGTCTCTGTTCAGATCGGCTGATTACTTGCGAAATCCAAGGCGTACTAGATGTGACAGCCGGAAGTACCAAAGGTTTGGAGTAAAATTAGAAGACCAGTGGATTACAGTAGTCTGAACAGAACTGTTGAGCAATACCTAGTTAATGTGGGCAGGGTGGCTGTTAGCATCATCTTAGAACGACTTATTTAGATGGGAGATACCATGACAGATTCCGATTTCTATTTTCTCGAAATATAATTTAAAAATAAATAGCGATAATTATCGATAAATCTGTCTACTCACCGACTAAAGGACAATCAGCAAACATGCACATTTTCTCATAATCCGATGGATCGAAATTCATAAACCCTTTCGCTTTAGTTTTCTTTCGTAAAACAGATCTTGCGTTCTCAGCTTTAATAACACCAGTAACGAGTAGCTGGTCAAAAAAGGTAACCTTGACAGCATATTGTTTAGGAACATCGTCTGTCACTTGAATGCTTATTATTTTTACGACTAATTCATCTAAAGGCGGGACGTAGACCTCCTCCCGAAATTGCGTAATTGACTTAGTCGTTAGAAGTGAAGCTTGTGAACGATTCTGAAAATTGTTTTCGTTAAATCCTTCAAACAAAAGTAAGGTTTCTAAAAGTAAAATTAAGTATAATTCAAATTTCGTTTTAGATATAACACAGGCCAGCGTTTTGAACTTGTTCAAAGTATATGTTTTAAGTTTTTTAGTATAAATGAATAGAGCACAGCTCAAGGAAAAAAAACATATTTTACTTACTTTACCCCGTTTCATTGTTCTCTTATCATATATTTTTTGTTTTATTTTTATCTTATTTTACCATAAAAATTAAATACGACAAGAAAACATACTGTCAATTCATGACAGGTTATGTCAAAATATTTTTTAAATAGCTATATTATGGTAAGAATGTTATAGACCGTAGATCTATTACAAATTACCTGCTCCAACCAACGTAATAGCCACAAACATTTATAATATTTATAATGTGTAGTACAGTACATTTTCACGCATTTTAATTACTTTGATATTCAATAACGTCTATCGAAATTTCAAATGTTCTAATTCCTTCGAGACTTAAAAGATAACAACCATAAATATTAAAATATAGTTCCTATAAAAAATAAATTAATCCAAGAGTATAAAGTTGCTAAAAAGTAATAATATATTAACACAAAAGTAATATTATCGCTTCCGTTTCGCTAACCAACCTAATTTTTATACAAGAAATCTAATGTTCGCAGCGCAAGAAAATTTTCTTACGCTGCGAACATTTCTTTTCATTGTCAATATATTCGCAACTACCATTACCTTACTGTACCAACCATATTTGTGGCGATAAAAGAAATTTTAAGTTCCCTATTCCAACAGTTAAAAGCTCTTTTGCAAGAAGACACTATTATTTTGTTGCACCACATATTTATAACTATTTTAATTCGAAATATGACCAAAATTACAAATGGGCGATCATCAGCTTAAAGTTAAATTAAATGAACGGATGAAATGTATTGACTATAATACTACAGAAACACTTCTGATTTAACAAAATGTAATACATACACTGACAAATTGCTCACACTACATCACTCATACAAAGAATGCATGAACCAACTGCACGAGATTTAGTTTTTCTTTTTTATATAAGCGTGAATATCCATTTATATCTCAATCCGCGGGGCCCGTAGCATTTGCTACATTTGCTGTTAGGCTAATCCGGCCCTGGCCAGGGCTATGTTGAATGTTTTTCCAAATGTAGTATCGTATGAAATAAAATAAAATACTCAAAAAGCCGGGGGGGGGAGGACAAGCTAGGGGTGACGAGCGGGAACGACCGCTTAAAATATATAATATAATATATAGATAATGCTAATATAATATCGTTAACCGAACTTTACTACTAAATAAGTAGCAACAGTCCGGTGCTCATTTCGAACTATCTAAAAAGTTGCAGTAGTCCGGTCAACCGAATTAACAACCGGACTACTGCAACTAAAGGAAAAAGCTCACTCAATTAAGCTTACCATATTTAGTGAGATGATAATCATTTAAAATGACAATAAAGCATTACGAATATGAATAAAAACTAACTATCACATAATTGACATTATTGCTTTGTTAAAAGATAGCAAATCGTCATCATTAGTGGCACGAGTTCATAGTTAGTAGTTCAATGCTATTTTTAGAGCGTTTATTACTACATAATTACATCCAGTGTTGTAGAATATTATTTGGAAAAATATACATTAGGCACCACGTTTTTTCATTTCATTGTTCAAATATTCTTAGTTGAGTGTATGCTACACTGAGCTATCGGCCTATCGCCCTTTCGCACTGCTGCGGCATGCATGTGAAGTTTTCAGAATATTTATCACTAGCCTGGCCTGCGTTATAAGATAATCTCTCGTAGTAGAACATAACCTAAAATAGCTTCATTAAGTCACGTTAGTGCGCGCAGCTCACGAGATGCGCGGCCGTCGACGCGCCGTGCGGATCAACCTCCTTTATTTTTCTAATTAAAAGGTTTTTGAAAATTCAAGTATCTTAAATTTTCCTCAGTTATTAGCTATCTGCCAATAAACTCCCGTCAAAATCGGTTCAGCCGCTTCAGAGAGTACCCGGAATAAACAGACAGACAGGCAGACAAAAATTAAAAGAGAAATGTTATTTTGGTGAAGAAAGAATTTTTATTGAGTTTGAGTATTAAGTGATACCTAATGCATACATACTACCTATTGATTGCTAGGATTGTACTGATACCCTTTGGACACACAAATGCCGTTAAAACTAGGAGCTTATATCTACAAGCATTTCTTAAGAAGTTGATCAAAAATAATAAAGTTAGAAAAGTGAAATAAACGTTGTAATTGATACCAAATTAGTCTAATAAATCGCTGTCGTTTATTTGCTTTGAATATAAATATTATAAAGTGATACGAAAGTTATCATTATATTTAAATTTTTCTCACATTCATTTTGTCAAACAGAATGCACGCGATCAATCTTTTTTTGCTGTAGATATAACTTTTTATTGAATAGTTTCCATAAACAAACATATCACCCGCGAAATTTTTCATGGTTTCATCTAAGTTCTGGTCAAAAATGTGTACACCCTGGAAGGCAAAGATGGATTTATTTATAAAAAAATGAATTTAAAAAGATTGTATCTTTGAATCAGATACACTTTGTAAATCGTAAATTTTATGACAGCTCGATTTTAATATACTCGTAATATCATCATCATCAGCCTGTAACGGCTGTAAACTGCAGTGCAGTATACTTAGTCATCTAGATAGGTACCACCGCAGGGGCCTAACTCTACCGACCCCAGATTCAACAAAACTTTTTCTCAGGGCAAGCCTTATGTGGTTGTCTTGGCAACAATTTACATGAGTATTACTTTTAGGTATATTAAAATGATTTGGAAAAAGTACTAGGGGACAATACATAACCAAAAGGTTCTGTTGTGATCAACTTATGAAACTGGTAAAAAGTGCTGTCCTCTGAAAAGTACTAATCGGACACCTCCTATGTAATCATGGTCAATCCACACCATTGAGCGTCGGTGGCTCAATGGTGTGGTTTGTTGCCTCCTACCGGGAGGGTAGAGGTTCAAATCCCGTCACGTACTAATGCGTTTTAGAATTTCCGAAAATAAATGTACGTTATCCGATGCTCTTACGGTGAAGGAAAACATCGTAAGGAAACCGGCGCATGCCTGTTAAGAGATTCTAATGCCCAATCACCCTATACGGGTAGGTTCGTGCCCCTCGGTGGGGACGTTTAATGAGATGATGATGATGATTATACTCTTAGTTTTGAATTTAAAATATTTATTTGCAAACCTTTTTTAAAATGCAATGATTGAAATTGTTGTCTTGAATCATATTCAGCTTAATGAATATTGTTTGGAGGAAAAAGTTTTTACATGGCTTTTCAATGGCCCAGTTCAAAGTTTTCTCCCTGCTATTATGGACGCGACTTCCACGTATTTTGATCTGAAAATAATTAAATGTTTATATTAAAATGATGTACCTACATCTAATACGCCTGATTTTAATATCTTCAAGCTCGGAGAAAATAGCAGGAAAGGCTTTAGAAAATCTATTATTTGTGAGAATTATTAACCCCCAGTGAACTTTTGATAATCTAAAATGGTATAACAGGAGAGCATTTGCCATGCTTTACGGTAATCGTCTTAAAAATAATTAATTGACGTCAATTAATTTTATAACCATGCAATTTCTAAAGAAAATGAGGTCTAATATTTTTTTTACAACTCCATAGTTCTCAGTTTTAATTTAACTGGTCTTCATAAGCCTTAACTGATCACTGATACACCAACACAATAAAACAATAATCAGAAAACTCGAGAAGATATCAGATCTCAAGTAGAGCCAAGCTTCTGAATCTAAACGGCCGAACTCTACTGATCCTAGATTCAACAAATCCTCAGGGCAAGCCTTATGTGGTCATCTTGGCAACACTTTACATGAGTAATACTTACTCTAAAGAATATTAAAATGATTTGAAGAAAAAAAGGACTAGGGGACCATACATAACCAAGAGGTTGTGTTGTGAACAACTTATGAATTTAAAAAATGCTGCCCACTGCAAAGTACTAATCGGACACCTCCTATCTAATCATGGTCTCCTAGTACTTTTTTAAAGGATATAATAGATAGTAGAAGATTAGTTGTGTTTGAAGGTTAAAAGGAATTTAAGAAATAATATATATGGTTATTGTAGAGTTGATTAAGTAATAAAGTTTTATTAGGGATGACAAGTGAGATTTAAAAAAAAAAGGCTGTAAGGGGTCTCAGCATAAATAATTTGGGCACTAAAACGTGTGGGTACTAGGTATTTAATCTTATTCGTGCATGAACATTATATTTGTCACAATCATACAATCGTATTTTGA
Organism: Leucinodes orbonalis; assembly: GCA_019425675.1. Taxonomy (NCBI): domain Eukaryota; kingdom Metazoa; phylum Arthropoda; class Insecta; order Lepidoptera; family Crambidae; genus Leucinodes; species Leucinodes orbonalis. The sequence continues at coordinate 18,338 of PQWD01003310.1, forward strand.
TTTAAATAAATCAAGAAAGAATACCAGTCAATTTATACTTACTGCGTCCAGGGGGAGGCTTCTGTAACATGTAAAAATTACTTCCATTCTTTGGGTATTATTTGTATCCATATAAAGGGTTGGAACAGTATTGGTTAAATTGGGCGTCTTTATACCTGGACATAAGATCATATTGCCGGTGTGAACCGCATACGGACCCTGATGAAGTAAGAATTTATTATTTAAATTAAATTTACCCGTCGAGGAGTTTCGGTCGAGGCGCATTTAATCGCGCACGTCTATCCATTATTGCAATGGTCAAGCTTCAGGTTACCGCCATCTCTTAAAATAGTATTACTATAATGATACGTCAGCATTTTTGCACCATACTAGGCGCAGTAATATTAATGTAATACTGTTTTAAGAAATGGGGGCAAGCTTTGAGATGACCGAAAAATGGGATCTCAAGACCCTCCGTGCTTCGAAATCTCCTGAATCTTTGGGTCTGAGTTGTAGTATTAATAATCCAATAATCTCACTATATTAAGTTAATATTGCGATGTCAAGTCCTTTGTGTTATTTTTATTGAGTTATATTATCAATGATGAAACTCTACTTTTAATATATTCAAATATATAAAAGGAATTTCTTTTATACTTACAAAATCATTATTTGCGAATGTGGCCCGTATTATATGAATGTAATTGAAAAAAAGCGATAGTATTGTTAAAATATAAACAAATTTGTACATGACTGGCGACTCGTTAGAATACAATTCGATGACAGTTTTCAGTGCGATGTAAATGGTAGGAAATGAGAGTAAATGTTCATCCGAGCACTATTAAAAAATCATTACTAAAACATTAGCTGATGTACTGTTACTATGATTGCTGCTAAATTATCAACGATCAAATATTTTGAACTGAATTATTTACAAGTACTTTGTTATTGCATGCGAAAAAAGGATTGTCTTTTTTGCAAACCATGACGAATAAACTTTTTTTTCAAATAAGAAAAAGTGAACATCAAAACACCAACACATTATACAATAAATGATATTGCAATTCCTAAATACAGCAAGAAATGGATTTGAATATTTAAAAAAAAGACCCTTCGGAGGTTTCATTTTGTTTAACGAATAGGATTCGTAACTTTCCATTGCCAACTGATTGTCACTGTTTTCGCTACTTAGATAATTTCTGATTTAAAAAAATAGTTCCGATGAGGCTGTTCCAAATTCATCTCTCTCTTCAACCTGTAGTAGTTCACTGCTAGAGATAGGTCTCCCCCATTTCGCTCCAGATTTCCCGGTCCTCCGCTTTCCTCATCCACCAGAGACCTTTAGCAAGACGTTGCTCCATCGGACTGGAGGGCTAATTAACTGCCTATAAAACAAAAGTGCAAAATTAATGCCGCTACAAACTCAATAATTTAATTAAAAAGGGATTTGCTTTTTTCAACATATCTACCCAACGACAAGACGACTAGGGGTCGTTGTATCTACCACTACCAGACTAAGACCTCCCTCGATGATTTATGGAGTTTCGGGCTTTAACACACCTCGCACAATCAATGCAAGTCTCCTCGTCATAATAAAATAAATATTTTTTTTTGAATTTTTTTCACAGGTGACTTAATCCATTGAACTAGGAAGCAACCTGACTAAATGAGGTTGACCGTTAAAAATGTTTACGAAGCGTGGCGAGAGATAACCTGAGATAAATAATGTTGGTATTAACTTTGTGACAGTTTTTTTCAGTCGTTCCGTAGCTACACTACACATCCTCAGATGTACTGAAGCCTCTCTCGGTGACTAACCAATCTTTGAGAGAGTGTTCTGTACAGATAGGCAGATAGATAGAATGAATATGCTTTATAGTACAATTCCAGACAACATTTAGAGTGCATTAACATAAAATATAAAGTACAAATGGCGGCCTTATTTGGTAATAAGCAAGCTCTTCCAGGCAACCATATAGTTAAGAATCATTTTAAAAAGAATAGGAAGGCGGTTTAATTGTACAAAATAAAGAATTTAATAAATTATGGAATCGAAATAAAATTATAATAAAATACAAATAAACATAAACATTTATTTATACATACTTAGTTCACAAATCCGCCAACAAAGATACATATTATACTTATGCTACCATAAATATAATTAAATTAATAAAAAAAAACGATAATGAGATAAATATAAGATAAGAGCGCAACTATTTAATGATAAGTAGTGCAATGTTACATACCTTTGAAGTAGTTAGGTGTCTAGCTTTCCGGATAGTAACTGGCAAGGCATTCCACAGGCAAACAGTCAAAGACTTATCATGAATTTCGTGGATTGCAGTGGGTACTCAGTTTTAGGTCATCAGACGATCTCAGTGAATGACCATGTGAGTCACAAAGAAACTCAAAACGACGCTTCGAGTAAGCAGGACAGGAGGGATTGAAGAGGATTGTGTAAAGGAGAGAGACAATGTGAGCATTTCTTCGATGACCACTTCGTATTGCTAACCACTTGAGTTCAGTACGGAATTCAGAAATGTGGTCATATTTACGTAAACCCAGTATGAACCGAATATAAAAATTTTGGAGTTGCTCAAATTAAAGTTGCTGTTCCGTAACATCAAGATATCTGACATCCGCATAGTCAAGCACTGGAAAAAGTGATTGTGCAAGCAATCTTAGTAACTGTTGGTAGGAAGTTACGTAATCTTAAGAGATCCAGCAGAAGAAAACATTTTGTGGCTCACTTCTTGTAGTTGAGGTTCCCACGTGAGATTATGGTCAAGTTTTACACCCAAAATATATATTTATGCGCTCGCCAATTGCCCGATGAAGCTGTAAAGGCCATCTACGGCGAGCAGCAGTAGTCAGTTCGGAAAAAAAAACCCACACCTACCAATAATTTGATACTACTACTTTGAATTTAAAGAGCGAAATATCGATCGATATATATTCGAACAATGGTTCAGTCGAATTAGCGTTCGTCGACCAAAAGTTCGGACAAAACTCTATTTGCACAATCGTTCAGTCGATATTCCATTCATCGCACATATTATGTCTGTCGAACAAAACATACGGACCCGTGTTACTGCTTACCATACTCGGAGCTTCATTTGCTTTTATTTATCCTGAAGGCCATCTATGTTTTTTCGCTAACAGCATACTAACGCTAACCATACCGTTTTATGAGATTGCGGTAACCCCCCAGTTCATGCCCAAAAATGTTAGTACTACCCGACGACCAATTTCGTGTTGCGGTTTCTCAACCGTCGACTGCAAAACCAAGGGTTCTGGGTTCGATCCCCGGGCAGTACAAACATTTGTGTGCATGAACATCATCATCAGGTCATTAAACGTCCCCACCGAGGGGCACGAGCCTACCCTTATAGGGTGATTAGGCCTTAGTCGTCCACGCGGGCCCAGTGCGGATTGGACGACTTCACACACAACTTTCGAATCCCTTCGCAGGCGTGCATGAAGGTTCCTCACGATGTTTCCTTCACCGTAAGAGTGTCGGATAACGTACATATATTGTTCGAAAAATTCGAAAATACATTGGTACGTGTCGGGATTTGAACCTCAGCCCTCCCGGTAGGAAGGCGACAGTCCATGAACATATCTGTAAAAAAAAGGTCTGAGTGTTTTCTATGTATAATATGTATGTATTTAAAAAAATGTATATAAGTGTGTTTTTCCGTTATTTATTACCCATAATGCAGGCTTCACGCTTCACTTGGGGCTAAATGGCTCTGTGTGAATGTCAGTTGATATTTATTAATTTATTACCCGTTGACCGTTTCCAACTGTTACACCAAATGAATTGTCAATTATATTTAATTTGTTGTAAATCGTTGGATTTTGTTCATGAAGCTAAAGTTTTTTTGTGGTTTAGTATTACTAACTAAAATCTTATCTTATAAAAAGTCTTCGATGAATTTATGAACTTATTTCGTATTTACGTAATCCTAACCTAATAGAGGATAAATTAATTTTATTAGTGATTAGCGGCGCGATTCGGCTTTGCGTACTTAGGTATGTGTTTAGTAATGAACCCTATTTTAAAAGGAATATAATTTAGTCAGGCAAACTGTGGCTTTACATCGGTGAAAATGATTTTCAAATTGGTCTAGCAGTTAGTAGATAGAACCTATTCCATACAAACAAACAATTAAATGATTTGCCTTTAGCATGTCAAAATAGATTATACTTGTAGAGATAAACCGACATACCGTTTACATAACGTTGATGAAGTTGCATCTACTCAAGTTTATATAGGTAAATTACCTTAGGTACCATTTATGTGCTTACAATTAATTTCTATGTATTAACAATACAATTTTGAAATAAAGTTATTTATACATAGTAATTGGTCATCTAATTATTTGCTCATTACTAAAACCACAAAGCAGATTCTGAGTTGATATATCATTTTATATGAAGTTGAATATTTTCCAGCACGTAGTGGATCTACATGTTTGTGTTTTTACTTATAATGATTTATTTCTGTTTATATTTATGTTTTCTTGTCACTTTGTGCTACAGTCAGGTGGTTATCATGAAGTTTACAGAAAAAAATAATTTCGTAAGTACTATTATGTTATCTAATAGCTAATAAAACTTTTTATTCTTAAATTAGAAAATTCGTTTCAAAAGGATGTAAAAAGGATTATGCTGTTAAAGTTTTAATTGGACTGTTAGTTTGCCATTGGTATAAAGAATAAACCGCTGCGTAAGATCATATCTATTGACCTCTCGAAGCTGGATGGATGGCTGAAGCGGAGAACCGGGATATCTGGCGTAATTTTAGGAACATTATATTGTTTTTATTGTATAAAGCTGAACGCCATTTTGTTTTAACGCACCGTAGTAGCTCCTCTTTTCTCATCAACGATGTCCACGGAAGACAAGCATCAGAATTTTGTTCGGACCACGCAGAGTAGACTCCCTTTCTGTCCAATTATGAAAGTTTATCATTATTCTTTTATTTAAGTTCCCATGTATATGCAATTGTATCTGAATAAATTATACTTACTACTTCAGCAGAGGCCTGTAAGAGAGAAGGATGGGGCTTGACTAGTCAGGATGTGCATATTTTGGATTTGAAACTTGAACAGGACTTTCCTGATCAAGTTTCAACAAAAACAACAACAATTACCAGAGCAAAATTAGGTTTCATTTGTAGAACTAGTCAGCAACTTGTGTCTAGTACGGATACTTAGTTCAACAATATCCCTACGGTGCGTCTAGCAATCTCGTGGTGCGGTTACTTCCTCCCGGATATCATAATGTCACAAAGAGATAACCTGGGGTTATCTGTTCTGACTCCATGTTCATAAGTAGAGCTGACATCACTCTACTATTTTTCACTCTCAACTACTAATATTCTATTTTTAATTTAACTGCCTACGTGGTCTAGTGTTCTCAACGTTGGGCTTATATCGCTGAAAGTTACTTTGTGGGATTTTTTCCTGAATCATAGATTGGGAGTCATTAAAACCCTAGCAATCCGCATTGGGCCCGCGTGATTGGTTATGGACCAATCTCCCAATAGCTTGGCTGGGCGGGAAGGCCTGCAGTGGGACGTTATAGGCTTATGCTAATGATGTAACTGATTAAAAATGTATATTTCTATGCGTGTCTTTTTTTACAGGGTCCATTCAAAGCTACCTGGAATGACTTAAGTTTATGTCCGGGCTTTAAACCTATCGAACAGTTTACATTTGTGCCAATGCCTTTCGTAAAAGATAACCATAATATGACCAGAGTCCGGGCCAGTTTTACGGTTGCTGTGCGAACAAAAATAGACGAGGTACATACAATTCTGACTAATACCTAAATGTAAGTTTTAGATGGTAAGCGTTTCTTTAATCTGAATTACAGTTTACACAATTATTGAAAATGGGATATCAAGTGTGTTTAACTTTAACAAAGGTCTCACTCTTATGAGCAATGCACTAGACAAACAAGGGTGTAATCTAGGCAGCTATCGAGTTATCAGGCATCGGGTGACTTAGATCGTATACCGCACTAGATATTTTACGTTCAGTCAATAAAGGGGATATAGGACCCGATGCACTTTTATAAAAGTAACTGACTTCTTCCGAAAAGACCATTTCAAAACAGTAACTATCTTTATTGTACTCAATCTACAATAGGTCCCCGACCAGCGGTAAGTCAAGTAATTTTGTCGCCGCACCCAATGATGTAAAAAAGTATGGACTCGTGATATGCTCACAAAACAATCGAAAAAAGTGTTCCGAATGCAGTGACAGCACACATACACATATTTCGAATTTCGAACACATTTACCTAAACAGAAGAGTACACACTGTACTCTCTTCGGCAGTTCGTTTTTGAGGCACGGATGGCGTATCTACCATTATATATACAGAATATTGTTACGAGCTGGGGGTTTAGGATAAATTATTGCCAAACACGAAGAATAACACGGTAACACACTTTATTAATTAACCACTATTAATTACACACAACACTAATAACACTTACACTCGTACTAATTAATCAATTAACGCACGCACTAAAATCCGTAATTAACACACGTAATAATCACTCGTTAACTCTTCACATTGTTATATCACACTCGACGATCCCTTAGATATCGCTGTATCACTCGCTTCTTCCTTGTAGTCGCAGGTACATTGCTCTTCGTTCGCTCTTGAGTAGAACACAAGACTGCCGGCGCACCCATCGGCTCGCCTTATATACCTGTCCGCCCGCTAAGCTCGAAGCGTCGACGTCATTCTACATAGTTCGCGAAATATCTAGAACACGCTAGACTCTTTGCTATTTGATAATTCTCATGATATACTCTATGGTGGACTGACGTCACATATTAGCCGCCATATTTAATGTCATTTTAATTACGTCAATTCGTAACAATATCCATTGGCCGCACCGTAGTCAAGATGTGCATAGGATATATTCGACCCGGAAACGCAGTGAACATGTTAAACACAGTCTTATTGTCTACATTAATTAGAATCTTCTCCTATTATAGCGCTAGCTTATGCAAACAAATATTTTTAGGATAAATAGGAGTAAGAAAAAAATTAGTGTTTATAGTGTTTTGTGTAGTCTTTTATTGAAATGTATGTATTCATTGCTTATATTGCAGATCTTTTATTTTATAATAGCTGTTCCCCGCGGTAATACCCCGTTAAAAGATTGCTTTATTTTTCTCAAAATAAAAGTAACCTGTTTTTTCTTATTATGAAAGTATCTACCAAAATCAGTTGGGTCCAACCGTCGAATGAACAGTCAGGCAAACAACAAACCGTTCGTAGTTATTAGTATTGACTTTTGGAACTGTAGTTTATTTCTCATAAATTTATCTTTTTAGATATTACACACTATTTTCTATTTTTTTTCAGATGAAGCTGTGCATGTATAAACGCGGAGACAGCCAACAGCATGTCCTGTGGAATGTATATGTAAAGAGGCCATGCCAACATTACGTGTTTGCGTACCTTTTCTACCAGCAAACTCACACTAGGAATTGTGAATACCGTAAGGTTAGACTACGCTAGATATAAAATTTGTATAGATTCTAAAAAAATGAAAGAAAGCGTATTCTTACAAAGAGCGCTAGCAACATATCCCTGTGACCCCAGCTGTTGCAAATGTCCATAGGCGGCGGTAACACTTTCCATCAGGTGAACATCATTTTCCGCATGCTCGTTTGCCTCCCTTGTTTAAAAAAATGTGGCTACTGCTAGTAACGTACTGCGGGGCTTAAGCTACTCTCTAGATACACTGAAGATATTCTTATCTCTATATCGTCGAGATTTTCTAACATAAAAAGTACCAAACCGCCTCGTTCGAATTCTGCAGGATGCATAACCAGCACCCTGTTCGCGATGCCAACATGTATCGGGTCACTTTTCTGCCAAAACATATAATAAGTCTAAATAGAGTTCGGAGCCACGGTCTGAGACAACCTTAAAGTTAAGTTAATTATTTATTTTTCTATAAACCTGCTTACCCTTAACCCTAAGCGGCCAAAAACAAAAAGTCCTTCCGAAAAACAAAGATAAATTTCGTAGCGCAACATGCTTTTGAGGTAAGTTTGAAGCCAGAAGTTTAATGCTAAAAGCTTCGATCCTATGATCGAAGGTTCTAGCATTCAACTTCTGGCTATAAACTAGAATACTAGAATGAGTAGTGATCATTGCAGTCCAATCTAGTTTTAAGTGGTGTTGCGAGGACCTTCATAAAAAATGAATGACATTGTAATACATTTTGATTCAATGTTTGTTGGCTAGACAACAGAATTATAAGAACTACAATGTGTAACGAACAGCTGTTTAAATTGTAGAAATACGAATAATTCATTATGTATGGTCATTAGTGTTTATTATTAAAAGTAATTTTATGCATTATTGTGACATTATAGCTTATCAAACAGTGCTATCAGAGCTTATGAAATTGCATGAATTTTAATGATAATCGTTAAATTTAATGTAAAGAAAAGGTTTCCGTGATGACTCCAGGTAGATACCCAAGAAAATCAGCGACAATCGATTATAACATTTATGGACTACTGAACAACTTATTTATACAGATGAAGTTTTATGTTGTTGTGTTGCTCGTAAACGGTTGCCTTATTCAATTGTTAATTTGGGTAGCTTTTACTTCTGATGGCCTTAACAGCTTTACCGTAGCGTTCTAGCGAGTCGCTACTTGCCCGGTAAAAGCCTTGCTGGCTTCAATAACAAAAGATTTTTTGTACTTAAATGCTGAAATAACCACAGAGCGTCTAAAAAACGGCTTCATGACCGATCTAGTTTGCCCTTTTCGGGCTCAATAGTCAAAAAAGGATTTCACCTATACTTAAAAGTACTAGTTCTAGTCCCAAAAGGGCTAGGGTGACAAACACTTGTAGCGAGCGCAAATGACTCTCAGCCTGGCTAGCTATGGGCCGCTTCATGATTGGCCCGTTGGGTAATTTTTATAGAACCTTTTGCAGTTTTTAAGGTTCTTAACTTATTAGCTTCTAGGAAGCTAAAAATTTTTATACGGACAAGTATCATTAACAAAAAAATATGGCATCATTGCTTTTTCACAAATCGACCCCCGCATCCTAAAATCCATACTCATATTATGACTATGGGAAAGGGGAACCGAATTTAACGCGCAAAAGCTAGTTAAATATAAATTGTGTTTTTGAAGCTATATTTCGTAAACTATTGATAAATCGTAAATATTTTTCAGGGAACCTACAATTTGGATTACAACATTGAAGCCTTGACAACCAAGTTATTAGGGTTCTCATTCCTATACGGTGATTTCGAATTCCGTATATCAGCACTATCGAAAAATAGAACTATCTCATGTGTTTCTATGTCGGTTTTATTTGCTAAAAAGGAGAAGTGAAGTGACCATAAAACAAATACTTTTTAATTTATAAATCTAACTGAGTTGTTTAAGAAATATGTATTATTAATAAACTAAATTTTTGGTTGATTTATTTGTCTTTATTGGCCACAAACTGATGGGATGAAAAGGGGTGTTTTGTAGTCTCCATTAATAGGGATTGACGCCTACCTTACAACCTGACCTGTCTATGGAAAATCCTACCGCACATTGAAATTGCGAGACTCCGGCTACCTACCAAAACTTTGGGACAGGGTGATATAACCTACACCCCGGTGATTGCCAAAAGCGTTGGCGGGTGGGGAAATGCTGGAGCGGGGTTTAGTGTGTAAATTCGCCGCCGCTCTCTCATTTCGATGGAGTCCCACATTTCCGCGCCGATGCTTTGATCTTCTGGCGCGGAAGTCGAGGACTTCCCCACTCCGCATAAAAAAAAAGGGTGGTATTTCCTCACCTCGCCCAACAGCTCTCTTCGAGAAGTCACGGACGTCTGCGTGTTGGACGATGGCAATAGCTGTATTTTAGGCAGAATTCACCTGCTTCAGTTTTATTAGAATGAGTTTTTTAATGTGTAGTCCTTTACTTACCCCAGACAAACTAATATGGGGATTTACGAATTTTTAGGGTTGGGTCTCGTACTTTTGCCGATAAAAATATAAAATTGGTTTGGAGAAACGATATCCTATACAGATATTATTGCCATCTTAAAACGCAAAGGCGCCTCTACAGGTCTCTCTGTCACAAATTACATTTTTGAGCGCGTCGGTGGCAGGTCCAAATCCCGCCACGTGAGTATTTTCGGAATTCTATGTACTTATATTCGACGCTCTTACGGTGAAGGAAAACATCGTGAGGAAACCTGTGCAAGCCTACGAAATTAAAAGGTTGTACATAAAGTCGGCTAATCAGCACTGGACTGCGTGGACGACTAAGGTCTTTAAGTAAACTACGAGTAAGTGACTCGGAAACTTGCAGATTCTGCGCGAAAGATAGAGAGACATCGATGCGCCTACTCTGTAATTGTGGTCCTCTACGATAGAAGCGAAACATCCACTTAGGCAACTATCATTTATACCCATAATCATCAGCTCATTAAACGTCCCCATGGAGGGGCACGAGCCTACCTGTGTAGGCCTTAGTCGTCCACGCGGGCCCAGTGCGGGTTGGACGACTTCACGCACAACCCTTGAATTTCTTCACAGGCTTGCGCAGGTTTCCTCACGATGTTTTCCTTCACCGTAAGAGCGTCGGATAACGTACATATATTTTTCGAAAATTCGAAAACACATTGGTACGTGTCGGGACTTGAACCTCAGCCCTCCTGGTAAGAGGGCAACAGTCCACACCATTGAGCCACCGACGCTCCTTACGACAAGTGATATTAAATCTATAAAGTTGGGCAGGGTCCTGAACATCTTAAAAAGTGCCCAACTTTTAGATGAACTCTAAAATGGGAGCAAGTCACAAAAGATCTTCTAGGTTGAAGTGACTACAGGTCTGTATTAGCTTGAATAGCCCCCAATACCCCAAATAATAATAAGGTCTATACACCATTTGTGAGAAGGCTCGTGCCTCTCTGTGGGGACACATAATGAGCTGACAATGATACATTTTAGCATCATGGTCACACACCTTACTACGCCTAGTTCAATGCTTGACTCTGTGTCCAAACTCAGGGCACAGTTTACCAGAGCCTCGTTAATAGTTGCTCAGCGTAAGGCCTGTCATGCTTTAGCGCCATATCTTTGCATAAAAACCCAAATACATGTAGGTATATGTATTGGCATACACTGGAATAGATTAATGTATAAAATAAATTAAGTATTGCAATCGTTAGTTGTTGGAAACATAGATTTAGAATTAGCGCGCTACGCTTATATATCTTTGGTTGGAAACTTTAATGATTTTATTTTATAACTATTTTGGAAAGGTACATACTTTTATGTTTACCAAATCATTAGAATAATAAATCTTATATAACTTCCATATAAGGGGATTTAAATAAAACCAGAAATACAATATAAATAATGTAAATTTATTTAAAAATAAGAATTCCTTATAAAATTATAAGAGCCGGTGGGAAGAAATACTGGACGCTTATTTTCCATAGTAATTGTATAAGCGTATCTCTTTTCAATAAATTTTAATGTTTATTCTAAATATATTAAATTAAACATTAAAATATTATTCTTTTAGTTGTTAAGTTAAAGTTTTTTCCTTGACACAAAATCTGTAACTTTTTCAAGGAGGAACTTAAAATTAATCATAAATTAGTTATAATACCACAATTACCTAACAAACAAATATTTTAATTACAATATTTCACTAAGGCACACATTATAGTGATAAATAAATATTCTTAAACTTTGAAATACACCTAAAACTACACATTACAAAAAACATCCAAATAATTTTTTTCACCATTAGTTTAAAAAAAATACTCTAATATACATAAGTACAAACCCGTACTTTGAATTGACTTAAATTTAATAAGGTACAACATATGTACGCTATTGTTTTAGTATAACTAAAACTTATGTAGTATTGGAAATTGCCTTTTCCGCATTTCTATATCACGCACTAAATAATTTATGACATTTGAAAGCATTACTGTATATATATATATATATATATAGGAGGAGGAGGACTTCAAAGGACTGAACAATCTGGTGCTAGTTATTCAGCGAATTTTTATATTTTAGATTCTAAGCAAATATAAAAAAATACTGACTTTTCAAACATATCCAAAACAGATTACCTTAGTTTCAAACCTTAACAATATTAAGTTAAATGCAGCACTTTTCAAAACAGCAAAATTATGAATTAATTTCAACATAAAAAACCAAATAATATAATATCCTTAACCAATGGCATTGTCACCAAAATAATTACGTGCATTGCAAATGTCGTTTGGTCCATAAGTTTCTTGCTAAGGACTCCACAGTTCTAGTTCGAGTAATGATTACTATTTTTATTTACTTCCGTACACGACAATTAGTTTATAGTTGGCACGGACGCTAGCGGATTTGTTGTTGTTGGCCTCGTCTATCAGTTTCATACTACGGACTACATCCAGATAGTCAGCCATGAACTCTTCAAACACATCCCTCGGCATGTAGAATGGGTTCACGGCTTGGACTGCTTCTGTAAAATGAAACTTTTGTTCACAAGTTTTTTCATCACAAGTATTGGAAATATTGACAAAAATGGAGACCAAAGATATCGTTGAAATATTCATATTATCTATTAACGAATTGTAACAGTACTTAATTGTAGGTAAAAAAACTTACTTTTAACAGCTTCTGAACTATCGTAGACAAAAGACTTCTCTTGACATTTTACGGTGATATTTGTGAACCCAATTTTCAACATTAATTTTCTTATTTCCTGCTCAGGATCCTGTAAGCGATGTGTACATAAATAATTAGTCAAGTTATAGCTGCATCTATAAATTGATTGCAATAATAAGTACAAGTTTGACAACTGACCAAAGTACTTACAAGTAAAGTCAACACCTACCAAATCTTCTTGGTGAGTGTTGATTTAGCAAATGCCCTTATAAACAATTGATATTATGATAAAAGTATAAAGTTATTGACAACTGACGAACGACCAAGGTACCTTGAATGAATATTTTTTTACAAATGTTTATATTAATATTATTTTTGGTTATATTTTTAAACATATAATGAAGGATATTGTCAAAACCATATAATCTCCACAGCAAATTTTTTTTAAATTGTTTTTTAAATAATTGACGATATTGGTAAATATTTATCACTTTTTACCTGGGAATCGTGATACGGCGAAATAAATTTGTCGACACCTCGCAACCACGAACTCCATTTATTGCTTTCTGCCAGAATTCGGTAGACGTCGAACACTGGGTTGTGGCCGAGGAAGCTAAGCAGGCACTCGCCGCCTTCCGTCAGCAACTCGAAAATGTTCTCGAACGCCGATCTGGAAATGCAGAGAAACTTACAATCGACAGCCGAAACGTTAAGTCGGCCTTAAACCCATTCACTCGTAGCTGTGATTGGACTAGAAACTTCAGTCATCTATTGCTTGAAGTTAATTATGGGGAAATCATTGAAAAGCCAGGAAAAAAAAATTCTCTTATGTTCCGAAAACTTTAATATATATTAAAGACGTATGTTTTTACGTTGTATGTCAAAATATATTTGCATAAGTATAATATTAAGAGTGTATGATAGTTTGAGATCACAGCTTATATGCATAGAGCTTAAACGTTAATACTTCAATAGTTGTGTTAAGGAACTTATACTGAATCAAAAATAAAAAAAATGACAGTTTGTTATTAAATTAACTCACTCTTGATCCTTGATCCAATGCAGAGTGTAGAAGGAAATAACATGATCGAACGATCCTCTCATGTATTCAGGTAGTTTCCCCTCTATGTCTAGTCTCGTAAACTTGGTTCTGGTATCCTCGTAGTGCCTATTAGCGTACGCGACCATCTTCTCGCTGACATCGCATCCTATGAGTTTCTCGAAGTTTTCAGGTAAACATTCTCTCAGCAGATGCACTGTAACACTACCATCGCCGCATCCGATATCTATGATGCGGTCACCTATTTTTTTCCATTTTATTTTCGTGCCGAATTCTTCTAGGCAATCGATCGCGTCTCTCTTCTGCAGAGTGTTGTTACCTTGGTATAGTTCGGCGTTGTTCATTTTTTCACTTTTTTATTTTAATTCAGGCTGTCGTATTTTGGCTGCGCGTGCGCTACGTCGCCGAGCTTTGCCCGCTTGCGTCGCACAATCCCGCCTGGAGCGGCGTACGTATGCATTTATAGTGTTGGAGGACGGCTCAGGCGATGCGGCGATTTCGGCTGGAATACAGGGACTTCCTCGTGGGACAGCTCACATCCGCTCATAGCCTGTAAACGATGTTTACGACGTTAATGACGCGTATAAAACAGGACATCTTATGTCACATAAAACTGCGGAACAACCTGAACTCAGTTACTAAAATGATTATCTACTTCAGTTATAATTACGGAATGTTTTTAAAAATATGATCTCAATTTTATAGTAGGTATTCTGAAGGGAATTGATTCATCTTCAGTATTGGAGTACAGTATACTTTTTATATCATATGTGACTTCAATTTAAAGTAAATTTTAGTTCGTAGCATATTCATGCGATCATATTTAATTCTAGTAGCAATAGTTAGTTGCATTAAAAGATTTATAACTAATAAATGTTTCAAAATTATTTACTGAATATCTATTAGTCACTATGATTATTTTTTGTAAAAAATATCTTATCTTACACACGAAACATGTAATAAGAAACTATGAAATAATTTGTTAAGCATCTACATAAATTCAATTTTGTGCTAGAACTTATGAATATTGTTTCACACTTGTAGTCATTTTGCAATTATTAAGATTTCCTTTAGAAATAGTTTGGGGTACAAATTGTTAATTTTATTGATCCATGTGATTCAAACATTGTGCAGTAGACAAAAAAAGTTTTGAACGTTTCATTTTTTAATTTACCAAAAGGCAAGAAATCTTAAATCGGTACAAACATAAGAGAAGGCATCATTTAGTTCAGTAATTTTGTCTTGTGTAGATTTTTTTAAAATTGCTGTCTATTAATAATCTAAATATTAATGGATGTACCCCAGAAGTGATACTTTGCTAACACATTTTCCTCAACATCATATTATAAATATTCTAAACGTTGCAAAATAACTTGTAGACCAAGAGATAAACATTGTCAGACACGCGTTTGGTTTTCCTATTAAAATAAGAAGTGTTGACGTTCGTTGATACGACACTGTGTGACGTGCTATGATTCAGAGAACGATCAATTTACACAATGTCATCATAACTCATCATTTAAGAACTCTAAAATACTCTAACCGGCTCGTGGCACATCATTCCTAATAGTGCACGAGGATCAAGCGGACAGTAAACGAGTGGACGGAAGTTAGACGTTGGGGAGGCTTATTCAAGCAGAGGCCTAATTAAAAAAAAAGTTATAAATGAACAGGACGGTCAGGATGCTCTTCTGATGGTAAGTGACACGCTTAACCATGACGGCATTAAAGAAGACCAACAACTGATAGACCGTTATCATCCTACATCAATACCGCACTGCGCCCGACACCTGAGACAACAGTTCAGGTCTCTTATACCCAGTAATTTCACTAGCTACAGTCCCGAAACACAAAAGTGGATGACACAATATATTTTGTTTATTGAGAAAGCATTTTTTTAAATTAAGATTCGTTTTATACATGGACTATTTCATAGAAACTGAAGTAGCTGATCAGTAAGCAGGATTTTTATCACATAGATAATCGCTAATATAGTACTAACGTTTTCTTTTATTATAAATTGTCTACTATGTAAGAAGTCCCGAAAAGCAAATTTATTTTTATCTCTCAAAATTCTAGTATTCAAATTGTATAAAGGAGTTTTTTTGAGAGTATGATAATATTTGCGCGTCTTCTTCTTCTAAGCATGTCGAAGGCAAACACACATTCCAATTTTAGCGGCCCAGAAAGCAGCCAGTGCCCAGGGCACGATGTCAGATGGGCCATTGTTTGGGCCGAACCACAAAAGCAATCAATGTCCTGACCTTCGAAAAAAAACCCATCTTGCCAAATTTTTCTTGCAGCCAGTCTGCGTCCGAAGCCTATTCAGAGATTTCCAGATCGGCCACGACAGCTCATGCCCAGGAGGTAAACTTTCCGAGACGGGAACGAAGAGAACCGGAATACTGGTTCTAATCTTTGCACGCCATTGATTAAATCTCGCTAACTCGGGGTCAGTTGAGAGAGAAACAGTCCCCTTTATGAAGCTGTTACGACTTTTTAACCTCTGGTTGACAGGAATGTGACCGAACATTGGAACATTGCGTGAAAGGAGCCTCCATGTAAATGTTGTTTCCCTGATATTAGACATCGGGCGCACCCCGGTAACAGCTAAGCGAGTCCTACTCACTTGCTGGCAAATCCTTTTCCCACGATGGTAAACACACCTACTAGTCCAGTATTGGCCCCGGCTCTGCGTGTAGTTTCGATCAACATCGAAGGGTTTTCGCAAGGTAAGTTTGAGATTGTAGCGGATCTATGTCGCGTGACTAATTGTGATATACTCTGTGAACACAGAGAAAATCCATCTAGCTCAAACGCAAAACCGACCACACGTTCCCTCATCGCCGAGACTTTCAATCCGAAGCAAAGTAACGTAGTGTTTGTTACTCCTGGTATGAATGTAATTTTCACAGGATACATTACCACGAATTCGGTTTGCGCGTCTAAAAACAATTATGCTTGTATTCTGCAGAAACTATCTCCATAAACTTCTCCAGAAAGTCATTCAATTTCGTCTATATATTCATTTAACTAACCTATACTACATGGCTATGATAACAGATTAGTTCATTACCTACCACATGGGCCAAATCCGATTGTTGTGTGTTCACGGTTACCATCTTAAGATATAGTAGCAGAGGCCAAATTTTTAAAGTGCCTTCCGAAGCTTGGACTTAACGTAATATTTTTCGATTAACAGTTACATGACTGACCATTTTGCTAACAGTTGCTTGTCTTACTTATTTTATCATTATTCTACTTATATTTTTCATTCTTATTACCATGAATTCACATATAGAAAGAAGTCAACTCTTGGTCTATTTTTCATTTTTTCCTCTTACAATTATGTAACTACAAAGTAACAAGGCGATTTCCTAAACACCCAAAATAGACACAAGTATATCGGCGTCCGGATCGATTGTGCCTATCTCATTGTCGCCAACACCATTGTTCGGAACAAAAGCTTTCGATATCACATCGCTCTCCATCTAAAAACATCCTCGTCAATGTGTTCCTATGTGATTGGGCGATAAATTCTTTCGCTCAACGTTTTGCAATAATTGCGCAAAGCAATATGTAAGAGATTATCATGTAAATATTTTGTAACAATATAACATAATATGTTATATAATATGTATATTATATCACAATGTATGTATTAGGTATTATTAGATTTATAGGCCTGTCTAACAAGCAAGCAAGGAGGAGGAGGAGATCTTTGAGATTCCTGGGTACCTACATGTCATCTATTTTTTCACAATATTTTCATGTTGATGGTGTGATTTTTTATTAGCTTTTTTCGGATGTCTGATGATAATACAGCCAATGACTGTTCTGATTTATACTAACAGTTCCAAAAAGGAAAGTCACAATGCAGATGCTAGTTGCCAATTTCCTATTTGTGGGTGTTTAAAATTTAAGTAAGAGTATAAAATTTGCCTCTTGCTTTAGCTATGCCAATAAGAATAACTCCTTTACCGTAATCAATACTATGCGAGTTACTAAGCAAGAACATTGTCAAGGAAATTCATAACTTACTGCAATATCGCATAATAAAAATAAGCCCAGATGGTTAACGTAGACTTATAGTGTATCAAAATAAAGTATATGCAAATAATAATAAAAAGTATTTATTCACTCCACAATCTTACAAACAAAACGCGAAACATGTAGGTGCATACACCGATTAATACAGTTTGATTGTAGAAGTCTGGTGTCTGAACTAGGCTAAGGGCCTGTAAAACAGAACACCAGGCCCCAAACTAATACAGGGATCTAATTTTGTATAACCATATTTTTTAATCAGAGTTATAATCGTCTTTGTTTGGTACGGTTGTGTGTTCGTTCATGTGAGCCTGACTGTATGTACTTATGTGTACAATATTTAACTGTTAAGCAATTTCAGTTTCATTTCAATTTCTTTTGACCTATGTCCAGCAGTAGACTGTGAAAGGTTGAAGAGAAAAAGACGAAGAAGCAATTTCAATTGCTGTCAGTTAAATTGTTATTTACATATGAAAAAGTGTCAGCAAGTATTTTATTATTGTAAATTTAGGTAATTTTAGGTTTATTATGCTCCGTATAAAGATTCATATACATGTAGTAAAAAACGGTTATTTCAATATTACAAACAGACACTCTAATTTTATTATATATATAGATACATTCAAGATATTTTTTAAACCTATATATTTTTTATGCTATGATCAATGAAATAATAATATGTAAGAGCGACACGTATATACATTCTGTATGTATTCTGATTTCATTGAGAAGATTGTGTGATAAATAATATTTCATTCATCGTAGGTGTTAAGTATTCAATATTTTTCCTTCTGATAGCTTCTTGTATTCGGATCTACCTACATGAACTTAATCATTCCATACACATACTTTCCCTATCATGTTTAGTGACATGCTGTAGCATTACGTATTTTCCTTGTTCATAATTTCATCTACAATAGTACGGCATTATTAGAAAAATGCGTGTTTGACCTTTGATTAGCAATAAGACGGATATCTTCGTCCTCAATCCGAAAGTGTTACGTAAAATTTCAAATTTAGATTGAAATAAGAACTAATTTTAACCTATTTATAAACGTATTGTAGTTGTTACCTAATCATTAGAATGTGTAAAAATATTCATATCTCCTGAAAATTTAGCAAATCTTGTACGGTATTGTATAAGCGATACAATGATTTGTCATCATGACCTCAGCTACGCACACTGCTGCGTGCCCAGCCTTTGCATGTGGTCAATGCAATGCAAAAGATTTTTGGGCGTCATTTTTCGTAGTTATTGGAGAATGTTCTCTTCAAGTTATAATTACTCTTTGCTGGCATAACTCTGATTGGAAACTGAGGATAAGTTAGGAAATATTTGCAATATAACGCGAGAAACCTGTCTGACGGTGATTTAGATAGTTTTATTATAGGTGTTCGTCCAAAGATATCTTCACATTCATATGCATCTTTACACAATCCTGGATGGATGTGTAAAGATGCATATGAATCCTTTTTTTGGCATTCCTATATTTTTTATCATATTATAAGTAAACGGGACGGTCGGTTAGCTCACCTGGTGATAAGTGCTAAGGTGTCAAGGGTCTGACAATGGCAGATGCAGTGTTGAAGGAAATTGATAACCGTAGGTAGTCAGTATTTTTCGTAAATACTACGCGGCGGTCATCACCCGAGACGACTGATATTAGGTCTCTTATACCCGGTAATTTTGCTAGCTACAATGCCCTCATAACAAATACAAAACAGTCCTATTTTACGGGAAGATTGCACTGCGGTGATACCTACTTAGACGACTCAATATCTAGTTTACTACCCACTAAAATTTAAGGTGTAAGTATTTCAGCGATCGTACAGGTGTGTTTTTAAGTTAACGTTCAGAAATCATTTAAAGTTCACTACCAATTTCTCACGCAGCCTTCACCAGCAACCATTCTCAAGTCGTCAGTGTATCGTGCCATAAGGCGTCCTACGTTACGCTTTCCAAGGCGCGGTCTCCATTCTAGAACTTGCCATTGGTTCTGCGACATACATAACGAGTCCACTGCCACTTCAACTTATCCAGCGAGCTATCTCTGTAACTTTGTGAACTAGTCCCGCAGTCAGTATCCATGTCTCAGCTACGTATGTTCAGTTAGTTGTTAATTAGGATACCCTCAATTCTGCCTAGATGGAATAAGAATATATTAACTTCATAATATCCTAAAGTCGAGTAATAATAATGAATACAACAAAAATTATTTATTGTCATAGATTGTGGTAAACAGTCTTAAGCACCCACTTAAGAGATTTTGAAATAATGATAAAAAACTTAATGTACGCTTTGGTACAAAAAGTGCAATTGCATTTTTGGACTTTTGCATTTAATTTAAAAAACGGCAGATGGTCATTGCGTTTGCATTACAAAATGTTGTTTCTGCGTTAGAATTAGATCCAAATGGCTTGTGAGTGCATGTAAATTGTCATGCTGGTCGCATTTGGGCAGGTCTCGGTGTATTCGATCTTCTCTGACCGTGCACAAAAGTGCATTGCCCTACGCGACAGCCGGTTCGCTCTTTATGGCGTGTTTCGTATCTACTCGCTTGGGTTAGGAATCTTGACCTAGCCTAATATGATTTTGTGTTAACCACTGTACCGATCGCATCTTTATTACATTTTTCTCTTCACCGACATATGTTTAGTTATTCTAATGTACCTAAACTTATGTAGATGAAGTAATGTATTGAAAGCTGTTAAAGATTAAGCAATAAATCAAAACCAACTGCAAAGTTTCAAAAACAAAAATGCAACAAATTGTTGATCGTTACTGCAAAACAAACCAAATCTTCGTAAACCTCACAAATCCGTTCACACTCTATAAAGTTTCCTTCATAAAATCCTTATATTCGACCACTCTTCCCACATGTTCTGCAACATAAGTTAGATACATTAACCCAGCGCATTTCGGTTATAATGCACGTCGTAATCTAAACTTAAATTCAAGGACAAAGTTAAAAACCGGCGAAAAAATTCAAGTCGGTGCATCCATACACTATATGCAAGTGCACTGCTTGTTTAAGTGTACTGGGACTGTAACGATTTGATATTTGATCTGAATATTCCACTCCAATTTGAAAACTGAAATGGTATACTTAATTTAAAATAAACAAATGCGTGATGAAAAATTGTGGTTGAGTAAAACTGACAGTTTAGAATTATTATTGCCGCCTATCTTATGTAGAGTATATTTGTATAGTTAACATCATGCAAATAATAATTAGATAAATATCGACAGGAATTCACACATCCATCTAGCCCCAAATAAGCATATCCTGTAATATGGATACTAAACACTGAAAAACATACTTTTATACTTTTTTCTGTAAATACATTCATATTATACATAGAAACACCCAACCAATACAAACAGATATGTTAATGCACACAAATGTTTTTACTGCCTGAAAATCGAACCCGGAACCCTATTGTATAAAACTGATGTCTATTGCACAGATGGGTCTATTAATTAAGTAATATTAAAAATGTTGTTAGTCTAAGAAAATAGAGGGCTTGATGGCATAGCGACTAGAGCGTTTGTGAGTTCAAATAAGTCAAGCTATCGCAATGGTCTGTCATTAGATGGGTGACCGAACATAGCCTGCCTACTATCTGTGGCCTAAACTCCCCATAGCCATTCAGTTTGAAGCCTGTTCCTGTAGTAGTTACGATGAGTGTTCTTCCGACCTCTATGCACTGATCCCATCGTCTCTCTTTCACCATAGGTCATCAAGGTGTACTGTAAAATTTAATTACTTTGCAGTTGACGTGTCTCGTATTGAAACTAAGTGCCTTTTACGCGCCTACTTTCGTACTGCAAATGAATGGAATGATCTGCCTGGGTCTGTGTTTTCGGCCACATACAACCCTGTGGCATTTAAAAAATACGAGTGAATAGGGTTTTTCTGGGCAAACTCGCTCCACCTAAGAGCACGCCTCTTCCGCAAGGATAGTCTGTGTTCAAGAGAAACCCATCAAAAATAAAAAAAATTGGACGTTCTATAACATACTTGTAATGTTTAAGCGTACATGACGGCCACGCTCATCTCATGGTAAATGATATGCCTGACCATGAAAGAGCAGCATTGAAGAAAAACAATAACTGAATGATAGTTATAATTTTCCGTCGATGGCACCTGCGCCCGCCACCAGTGAGGACATATGTCTCTTATACCCGGTAATTTTACTTTTCAGGCATTAGGGTTTGTTCCATAAATCACGTGAGGCTTAAAGGGGGGGGGGAGGGGTTTGATAAAAATCACGAAAATAAGACAAGGAGGGAGGAGGGGGGGGTGTAGTAAGATATCACGTGTATTTACCTAGTCTAGACATTTTTATCATGGTCCTTAATTCCAGAATAAAATAAAATTATAGTTTATACCTCTATTTAACACATTGAACGCCTGAAATCCAGACACAATAGAAAATTTATTGTATCTTGCGCCTTAAGGGTTCATTGGCGGTCAAAGGTTAAAGCATATTTGAAAATTTTCAATTTATTGTAGTACTAAATATACGTGATGTTGGGGAGGGAGCGGGTTGCGGGTCTTAAACCTCACTAAGTATCACCAAGGGGGAGGGAAGGCTTACAAATGCTAAAAAAAATCACGTGATTAATGGACGGCCCCTTATTTGTAATAGCAAGTATCAATTTTGTTAGTAGTCGACTAGCGGTCGGCAATGTCACCCCGCGCGGGTTCAAGCGCCGAATGTGCAGCGTGGAGAAAGGGCTCGTTTAAGGGAAGTTTATTGTACCTCCTTTCTGCAATGAGTTTGTATAATATTTTATTATTAATTTTCGTATTCGAAAAGTAATGATTGATTTCGCTATTTTATGGGTTTTTATTGAAATACAACAGACATTTAGGACAATATTTTTTAATTACGTAATTATCCAGTGTCAAATCGTCGTAATCGTATTTTACATTTACACAGGTTAAAGTATTAAAAAAAATGTTATTACGTAAGTGTTTGATAAAGTTTTGCAAAAGTAACGATCAATGTAAATTATCTTTATTAAATAAATGATGGTTAATAATTTGATGAGTAATAGTATATACAAACTTTATGTTAACAACATCCATTCTTGAGAAGCTAAATATATTTAACGAAACTCATTTCTACTTTTTGGTAGAATACGAGCCGAAAACACTTTCTTCGTTTAGAACTTGTTTAGTATGTATTTTCCAACCTTTTTATTATGACCATTAAACCAATACAGGTTCCCTTTGCATGTCCAGTGTTAAGGGGTCCGGCCGGTGTAAAACTTTTAATTAACGTCTAACTTTCATATTTATTTTTTGGTATTTGACTTTTTATGCTAACAGCAATCGGCACACTTGAAGGTATGTAAATGAAATCACCCTTACTTTTGTTACTACCTGAATAAAACAGTTCTATTAAACACAGTCCATGGCGTTACGAACCACGGTTCGAATCGGATTGCATGAATTTGATTTGGTACACATTGGAAAGTATGTGCTAAATTGCCCGTTCTTTAGAGGATGAGAAGCTGCTGGTTCGGTTGCTAATGTGGCAGTCGTTAAAGATAACCATAACACAGGACAAAAAGTGATTCAAAAGTCTTAGTGACAGACTTAGAGTCAGCTTGATTAACTCTATAAATATGACCAAGTCAATAACAAAAAGACTTGATGTGCTATATCGTAAAATAATGATGATATAATTTTTGCCATAAATTTGAAGTCTCCAATATTAATAAATGGTGTTTTTATTATGCTTTTGAATGCAAACTTTTTGCGTTGTTACCAAGTAATAAAAAAGATGTGAGATAGTCTTGAACAAATTATACTGAACCCTAATGCATTAATAAAGAACACATGACTCTCGTTGACCACCCATCATGGTAATTCATACAAATCTCTGGACTTCTGTCTTAATAGACAAGTGAAAGTTTGTAGAAGAGTAAATCTTGTCCATTGCCACAGGCGCTTTCGAATCCCGGGAACACGGGATTATTGAGTCAATTAGAACTTACGTCTTGACGTAACCCGTAAAAGATTTAAGAAATCGAAGCAAACATTCATAATTCTAACTTTTAAGTGCATTACAGAATGTGTTCGGCATTGTTAACATGTTTTTCTTAAGCGATATGAGGAATCATAAAGTTTTTGAGGATTTATTATACAAGTTTTTCTTTTGACTGAATACGGTATTCTTTTTATTATCACTATCATAATATTACCGTAACATCTTATTAAATCACTGTTAAAATATTTTTTTTTATAAAAATTACAATTGTACGTATACCTAAATCTATATAAAGTCTATTTTACCTTCATTATCTATTTTGCCTTTGTTTGTAACGTGTGTACATTTTTCTCTAGATCAGATCTATCTCTTAAACAAAAGTTTTATGTGGTCACGGAGAATTAATTACATTTACTTATTGTATACATAAAAGTTCAGACCAAAAAATAAGTAAGAATGTTTGGCTTACATACTAAGAGTTAATAAATATTCTCAGTATTAAACATTGAAAAGATTTACCTATCACACACAGAAGATACAAAATGTACAGTAACTATAAAACAAATAGTAATTTAATGCCAATCATTTGTCTTCCTATCTATAAGGTTCATGAGCCATAGATAGAGCTATACTTACACAATCTAATATCCATGTAAAAACAACGATAATGATCTTTTGTTATAATATACATTTTAGAAACCCGTAATTTGATGATTTACCCAAGATAATAATAGAAATAAATTAATTACTAAAAATTATATGTGTAAATTCAAAAAATGCTTTACAATACAATGGAGTTTTGTCGTTTGTGGCAACAAAAGATAACCACCACAGAATTATTAAGCTTAATTAATGTAACAACTCTTCTATGTTCCATTTATTTAGACGTTCAATATAAAATTCGACTCCAGATTTACCGACTGTTTGGCAACGTAAGCACCAGAACATCCCATTGCAAATTTGACTCGATTATTCCAGCTCACATGCTATTTGTTCTACTCTCTAAAGTCAGCCAGGTATATTAATAAGTGTTCTAAATAATAA
>PQWD01003311.1:0-15332 GCA_019425675.1 Leucinodes orbonalis
GCTAACCAACAGTTTTACGTTACTTACCAACAGTTATTAGCTAGTAACGCAATATGAAAGGGTTATAAACTTATACAATGTCCATTCATAAATATGTGAAAAATAACCAACAACTTAGTGAGAATGGTTCAGTACAAATAAAATAGGTCCCAAATACCAACCCCCATCTTTAGGAGCCCAAATTAATCTAACAGTATAATGCCTCTAGCGATCTATCGGTGCGTGTGCACTTGACCTGCGTGGCAGGTTTAAGTACAAATATTCTCAAGTGTTTAGTGAGACCTACTCTAGCAGCAAAACACATAACAGGATTATAATGATGAGGGTTTTATAGAATACTCGCCATTGCTTCTGAAAATGAACGCTCAGTTGACATTCATGTCTGTTAATTCCCACAGCAACAAAGCTATTTAATATAGCTAAATCATAATTACTAACACATCTAGAAAATCCTAGTTCCAGAGCATGAGGGCACACAACAATGTTTTCGTTCGATCACAGGCTCGTGCTACTAAAATGAAGTTGGGTATTAGAAACACGCTATCTCCCGGACTATTTTCAATTTGTTTGTTAACATTTTCCAGAGTACACTACGCTCGAAATGGAATCAAATCTTTAAACAGGTTTCCATTATAGAAATGCTACTGGAAATTGATTCTATTATATTGAAATAGGACATAACCAAAATCAATTAAAGAAAAATACTAATTTTTGAAGGCGTGGGTCGTTGTATTCAATCCCACGGCGGTAGTGTTCTACACATCATTATCAGTTCATTGAACGTCCCCACCGCGGGGCACCCGTATAGGGTGTATAGGCCTTAGTCGTCCATGCGGGCCCAGTGCGGACTGGCCGACTTCACGCACAACCTTTGAATCTCTTCGCAGGCAAGCGCGGTTTCCTCACGATGTTTTCCTTCACCGTAAGAGCGCCGGATAACGTACATATAATTTCGAAAATTCGAAATCACATTGGTACGTGGCGGGATTTGAACCTGCGTCCTCGCAATCGGAAGGCAACAGTCCACACACTGAGCCACCGACGCTCTACACATAGTGAAAGTCAATTAATGCGATTTTCCGAAGTTGAGCTAGGACATTGCGGGGTGAATCACAAATGATTTTCTGAAAAATAAACGTCTAAAACCAGAAATGAGCTCTATTGTGTGAACTTGGCTTGACGTGAAGCAGTGGGACTCTAGACTTAAATGATATAAAATGATTTAATTTAGGACAATCTGTTCTTTTTTTATCTGACGATTCATCTGGTGTAATGACGACGGTCAAAACACCATATCTATTTAAAAACCAAAATATTTTAAGTATCTTGAATAGACCATTCCTAATTTGTTTTAAATACCGATGAAAATTACAAGGCTTATAAAATTCAGTCTTGTAATTTCCTTTGAAATTAAGCTTCGGTTATTTTAAACCAATCAAGGTGACCTTGTTCTTTAGTCCTATGTATATAAAAATACCCTACAAATACTTATTGCCGTACATTTTAGAAGACCAATTGTGTTTCTAGCCATCAGTACTTATTATTAGCAATCTTCCTCTACTCACGTCGTTCGCCTACAACCCGTCACGAATAATCGAAATTATAATTTATTAGTACGACAGGGGTTCGATTCTGGATCCGTGTGTAGCAATAATGCGTAAAAAACTCATCTCCGTTGCCCGCCCCCCTACCCCCCATACCCCGGGGCCTAGTGAAATATGATGTTTTCCCATCCCGTGCGGACGCGATTAGAAAATTCGTCGCGAGAACGTACATACGCATATACCGTGTTGATAGTTTTCATATGTAAGTAGGAGTATGAATTTCGTAGATGGGATGGAACCCTTTTTGCGATGTTTGCGCAGTCTTTTCAGACGGATTGGATTAATATGTGGTGATGAGATAGCGGTGTCGGTTATATAAGAATTGAAACGATATAAAGAGTTTGCTGAAAATGATTACAACTATATGTGGTTTGAGTAAGTTAGTTACAAACGCTGCCATGATTCCCGTATTACTATTCTAATGTATAAAGAATAATTAACTTGTGTTGGGACAGAAAAAGAAGCTTATACAATGTACCAACTATCTTTTGTAGATTTCCTCAATATATGACTTTTATCTTAAAATCTGTGATATCTTCCTTTCATACATCTTTTGGGATCCAAACAATCGTCACCTCCACGTGAAGCCACTATTGTGTTATGTTTCTTATAGCGAAGGAGTCTTCACGACCTGTCAACGCACATTCGACCAATAGGTAGGTATCCAAAGCGCCATGATGATCAAACCTAATAAAAATTAGTGGAAAATGACTATAAGCTTTATCCAAAGTCGGTAAATTACTTGTAGTCGAATACACAATCTCAGCTAACATATAACATATTTTAATACAAACTGAAAAACAATTCATCACTCATCATTAGAGAGGTCCGAGCAAATCCCTAACCTTCCATAAGTTGACATTACCTCTCATTTCTTCGCACGCGATAATATAGGCATAAATCAGGGCTGCCCACACCGCCGAAGGATCAAAGCCTATATATAGCTAATGCTGATATGATATGTTAAATAAATAGCTCCGACAGGATATTGGGTCCGGGTGGGAATCGAAAATGAATGTGACACGCAAACAAAGTGAAATGCGGACGGTTTAGAAAGATATATGTTTTGTACGTTGAAATTTGTTTGGTATTAGATGTATTCAACATTAGATGAGAAGGATGGTGAGATGGATTTAGGTGCTGATATCCTTATATCATATCTTCATTTAATACATAATTTGGATTGATATCTCAAAGAACTTGGGTAACCACAATCGGTAACTGTTTTTATCAATGGCTAACCCATTTTTTACTTGGTGGTAGACTCGATTCAAAGTCTTACATGACGTTTTATAGGAATCAAGTACACTAGCTAGTAAAATATCAGAGCAAAGAGAGATCTTTCATCTGTTTTCACAATACTTATAGTCTATCAACAGATATTGGTTTCCTGAAAACCTGTATAGGTTATGGAAAACCGTGTCGCTTACCATCAGGTGGGCGTACTGTTGACTTTGACACGAGGAAAATATAACTTTAGCCTTCGGATGTGCTCTTTTACACCGGATCTTAAAACTGCTAATCATTTATATACAATTAAACAAGGATGCCCTCAAGTCTATACTTGTGATGGACTAGGCTATCATATAGAAGTAATATCATATAAAAATAATAACCTTTATAAAGTATAAAGGCAGTGTGTATCCAGAGTACGTCATACGGTAATGGCACTGGTATTTTATGAATTTCTTGAAGGAGTGATCAATCCTGCTTTCAATGGACTGTAAACGACAGTTTTTAATTGATAAGTTGCTAGCTAACATGATTAACTTAAGACATATTAATATTTAATCTAATAAAATTAAATTTATTAAATTGGCTCACGACTGCTTTACAGCTTTACCTAATATCAGTGCTTATAACTTTTGTTATATGAAACTTTAAAGTGTCGTACTTAGAATGACATTAGAGTGTAATCGTCCCACGCCCTCCATTAGAAAATCGCGAGACCGCGATACATCAAAGCGCATGAATTTCAATTTTCCCGTGACGTCACTATATGTAATGTATCACCCGCTTTCCCAGGGCCGGATCTAGGGGGGGGCAGACGGGGGCACATGCCCGGGCGGCACGGTCAGGGGCGGCAAACCGACTAATGGAGCACTCATCATTTACCTTACTTGCCACGGAATAAATTACTATTACAAGTGCAGATATTGCATGGCCATAGAAATTCGACGGATACCCGGGGCGCGGAGTTTGCATATTTCTAAATAGGCACACGTAGGAATCTCAGTTCACGGTCAGCAGGCGCGTGCAGCCGCGATCTGAGGAATGACGATGATATGACGATCTATATACAAAAACTCTCTCATCGATATCTATCCAGGGCAGCAGTGTATTATTTCAAAGTTACCTAGTTATTTCTCTATGTTAATTGATGCCAACTTAGCTGCTTTTAACCAATAAAAAAAATAAAGATAAACATTTCAGCTCCTTTTCATTGCATCAAGCGACCACGTTTTTAAGGAAAATATACAAAATAAATTGGAAATAAAACGTCTTTTTCATCCAGTGTGACTTCGAAAATGCTGAGGCAAGTAGTCTTATTTCATTACAGAACTTAATTGATTAATATTGATTAAAATCAATACCAATAATTGATAAATTGTAACTTTTTAATGACATTGCTCTTTTTTGCTGAGTTTAGGATGTCTCTGAAACAGCTTAGTGTTATAAGACCCCCGCGACGACGGATTTACCGCAGAGCTTTTGAAAGTAGGGGGCACGCCAGTGCAAGACCCTTCAGAAGCTCTTTAATTCCGGAATCGGTGATGTGCGACGCCAAAGGTGAGGAGCAATGGCGTGGTGGTGCTCTTCTTCAAGAAAGGTGATTAAACCTTTTCCCTCTCTATTCAACCTATCGTAGTCCACTGCTGGACATTGGTCTCCCCCATTTTGCGCCAGATATTCCGGTCCTCCGTTTTCTCATCCAGCCTCCACCAGCGACTTTCGCAAGTCGTCGGTCCATCGGGCCAGAGGGCGTCCTACGCTACGCTTGCCAAGACGCGGTCTCCTCTCCAGAACTCGACTGCTCCAACGGCCATCGGTTCTGCGACATACGTTACCCACTGCCACTTCAGTTTGCTAATCTGGCGAACTATGTCGGTAATTTTAGTTCTCGCGATAATATCATTTTTGATTTTATCTATAAGAGCCTTCCAGCATAGCACGCTCCATTGTCAGTGTCCATGTCTCATCTGCGTATGTTGGTATGGGTAGGACGTATTTCTCAAAGATTTTTGTCTTAAAGTGTTGCGGAATCGTCGACGTGAAGATTTGATGTAACTTGCCTAATGCCGCCCAGCCCAAATGAATCCTCCTACTAGCCTCCCTGGCCAAGTCTTGGCCCACTTGGGCCAAAACTTGACCGGCACAATTTCGAGAGAATACGATAGGATACGTTTACTTAAACGTATTCTTGGACAATCCGGAGAAGGACGCCACCGACGTATACTGGTTGTGACAACTCTGTATAGACGTTTATCAGAAACGCTATCGATCTATAATTCTTCAAGAGAGTTTTATCATCCTTCTTAAAGAACGCTACTGGACCACGCCTCCAGTGTAGTTCCCTGGTAGATGACGTCATTAAACGAGCTCACCTAATGCCCTAGCGATGGGTTGCCCACCGGTGTTTAGGAGTTCCACTTCTCAGATGCTCAGTGCTGCACTAATTTCGCTAACATCAACATCCGGGATATCCTACGTACAATGGTGCCTTAGTGGGGCACGTAGATCTTCGCTGTCTTCGGTCTGTGGCCGATGAGCGCTCGATAAATACAGTCGTCCATAGAATTTCTCAACCTCTTCCAGGATCTGTTGGCGTAATATGAGTAGTTGGCCATCTGCTATCTTAAGTTTCACCAGAAAGCTCCTCCCAAGTGGTTTTGGAAAACTTTGGGCCCCCTGTTCTCCTCAATAAGGTCCGTAATTAGCCTGTATTGAAACAGTAGAATTCCCTACGAACGAGTTTTCGTATCCGCTTGGAGAGAGCCTAATATTCCGGCTATGATAAGTTAAAGTCAAAATTCATTTATTTAAATTAGGCTTACAAAAAGCACTTATGAACGTCAATGATATACAAAAATCACATTACAAAAAAACTAATTACCGACCCATTACGCTATTGTGCCACATCTTCAAGTTATTCTCCAGAGTCATCATATTCGTCTCGCGCATAGGTTTGACGACTTCCAGCCCCCGAACAAGCCGGGTACCTCAAAG
The DNA here is from genome assembly GCA_019425675.1 of Leucinodes orbonalis. Taxonomy (NCBI): domain Eukaryota; kingdom Metazoa; phylum Arthropoda; class Insecta; order Lepidoptera; family Crambidae; genus Leucinodes; species Leucinodes orbonalis. Next base: position 5,832 of record PQWD01003311.1, read on the forward strand.
GCTTCAGCACCATAGACTACATATCACATACGCTGCGGCAGGTTATACAGAAGACCGGAGAGTATAACCGACCATAATGTTTGGCGTTTGTGGACTATGAGAAAGCCTTCGATTCGATCGAGTCTTGGGCTGTGCTTCATTCCCTACAACGGTGCCTGATTTTACTACTGCTATATCGAATTGTTGAGATGTTTGTACGAGAGCGCTACTATGTCAGGTGGAGTACATGAAGAACTTACACAATCATTGGCACCAAGGATTAAGACAAGGAGATGTAATATCTCTGAAACTGATCACAGCTGCGTAAAAAGTTGCAGCTTTGTCTAAATGTCAATAAATTAGAGAACTTATTAGATAAATTAGAGAAAAAATATAGGATGATAAAGGTAAAAATAAATAAAAGTGGGCGGGGCGGCATTTCACAATTTTTGCCCCACCCAAAAAAAATTGAAGATCCGGCGCTGCGCTTTCCCTACATTTCAGTACCGTCGGAGTTGATGCTTTAATGATATTATTGGAAATTGGCTCACGCATCCCTCGGTGTTGACGAAAATTCTCTATCAAAACACTACAGGGGGCCTTTCATGTAGCGTTAGAATGTTCTGGAGTATCGAAAATCGTTCAATAGGAATTGACGTTTGAGAAATAAAGATTTTTATAAGTAGGAAGCAAATTTATAAATTGTGGCATATTTATTTGTTAATATTTTTAGCCTAAAGCAAAAATAATAATATTCGTTGCAGACAAGAGAACCGAAGTTGATTTTTTAATGATTGAAACTTGTTAAGAGCCTGCTAGCACTTATACTTGATCAGCTTCGCTGTTATATGTATAATGACATTGGATAGATTAGATACTTTTACGGGCACATGAGCTAATACAATTCAGAAAATTTGAAATGAAGAGTTTTAACCAACATGGTTATAGAAAAATTACAACGATCAAAAACGTGCGAGGTCCGTACAGGACAAAGACCTCAAAATACGTAGATGATACTCGGCTTTCCGTCCCATAAACTAGTTATTCTACCACCTGACTTGATTTTGGTAATTAAGTTTCATACAATTCTTAAGATGGACAAAACACATGTTTGCTAATGGACACACAGTCAACGACGAAACAAAATTATGAATCATTTTATTTACCTATAGTGAGTCTGTGGTTCTTTTGGCTGGAGCACAACTTTTTTGCAGAACTATTACATGAACTTCTTGCTTTTTATTTTCTTCTTAAGCTTAACCGAACCAGTGATATACCTTAAAATATCGACTCATTTGTTATAACTTCACTGTTTTTAATTTTTTCAGATGTCATCGTACACCTTATAAACTAAATAATAATTAAATTAAATAAATAATATAAACTAGTTACTTATTCTTTTAGTGTTATACACATAGTTTCAATAAATTGCATCTCTGTGTTTAATATAAAATAACTGTAAATGTAATTCTGCCTTTAATGATCTGTAACATAAATATTTTTCTGCAAAGCTCAATAATAAACTAAACGCTATCAGTTTAAGAATCACACCCAGCCAATAGGGTGTGTCGATTCACACTATCTACAAAAGAAATTACATGCCCCACTCTATCAGTAGTGGGGCGTGCTGACGTCACTACGAAACCTCGAATAAATGTGATGGAAATTAGAGGATTTGTTTACACATATTCTTCTCACACTTTGACACTAAAAGGTGGCGAGGTAACGCCCTACCATGTCGGCGTAACTACTAGCCTAGAATATAGGTACCTCGGTTTGTGAATTGTGACATTTTGAACGTGGAAGGTTTAGCGAAGAGTTTTAATCGAAAAAAATCGTGGTAGTTAACCATTTTTCATATTTTTATGTATCATATTTGTTTTTTTATTACTTTTATGTAGAGTACTGCACAGTAAACGTATATTTTTTTTATCGGTTACGTTATAAATAAATTAATAAGTTTACATATTTACAAAGTAAATAGGATGGTCAAGTCGCTCACCTGGTGTTAATTGATACGCCTGACCATGACAGTTTAAATATAATAAATAAATATATTCGCAGACATTGACACAGCGCCATCTAGTCCCAAGTTAAGCGAGAAACTGTTATGGTACTAAACAACGGATACAAGCAGACATGTTTCATGCACACAAATGCTTGAAATGTTTGACGTCAACCATTAGGTATACCAGAATGGGTCTTTCAAACTTCATTATACCCATTTTTACGAACTAGGTTTTACCAACTTCCAAAAAGGAACCGGAATACGAAATATAGAGTAGTCTAGTGTTTTGTATGGCATTTAGCAAGTGACAGCTGTAGCAATGTTATTATAAACTTTATGACTGGGGGGTAACCACAATCTTTTAAAACATATTGTTATAATGATACGTCAGCATTTTTGTACCAGAAAGACGAAGTAATATTATTGAAACACTGTTTTAAGAGATGGCGGTAACCCCCTGAACATTACTTCATGAAGCGCATTAACATTACTTATCTTAAGGGACGAATTGTACTAAACACCACAAACATTATTTTTCGTTGATGTAGTGTTGACGGAAACAAATTAATTAGTATAATTATTATGAGCGTCGTAGGCTTAATGGTACCGACTGACGGGACTGTTGCCCTCCTGCCGGGAGGGCTAAAGTTCAAATTCCGTATATATAAGTACCGATGTGTTTTCGAATTTATCCGACGCTCTTACGGTGAAAGAAAACATTTTGAGGAAAACTGCACACACCTGCGAAGAAATTCAAAGGTTGTGCGTGAAGTCGTCCAACCCGCACTGGGCCCGCATGGATGACTATGGCCTAAACACCCTTTACGGGTAGGCTCGTGCCACTCGGTGGGGACGTTTAATGGGCTGATGATGATGAATTGTTATTATCTACATCTACAGTGATCGGTTTCCTTCAACTTAACACCAGGCGAGCAGACTGACTGACCCTGTTCACTTAATGTCATAATAAATATTGTACCTACCAAAATTCTTATGCTATCTTTTATTGCATACCTATCTTATACAATTGTTCGCACATTATTCATAAACGTACCTATAGAAATTTAACACTAGGGCCGGACCAACCCGATGTGGACCCAATTCAATTTATTTAGCGATTTTCAGAACAAAATATTAGGGAGGCCTATTTATCAGAGTTCGGCAGCGGAGGTCGTAGTGCTGGGATAATGTCGAATAAAGTACTCAAAATAATTGAATATTCCTTTGGGATAAGCTAAATCGTTATTTTTAAAATGAGTCAAATTTTCATCTACGCAATGCTCTTACTACTTAAGCCATAAAAGTTCACTGATGGAAAAATGCCAATGATTTCCAATATTCAAATAAAACAAATTCAATTTGATTAATTTATTGCGGACAACTTAATTCATAGCTTTGTTAATAAGACACAAAATAAAATTAAAACTAAAATGGGTTCACAAAAGAAAAAATAATAATAATAAATTTAGTTCTATTAATGACTACCCGGTGTTGAGTATGTATATTGGAACGCTAGAGAAAATTACGAGTCCTATGTAGAATGAAGGCGGGTAGTCGGGGCCTTATTCGACAGGATACAGAAAGTGTATTTGAGGTTGGCTTGGGTGCGTCCCAAATGATATTGATATGCTGGGTATTTCATAATTATTATTTATCATAGGACAAATTTGATAAACAAATTCCACTTCAGTAGGTGTAGTATTTTGCCACCCCAAGGTGAAAATTATAAAATTCGATGCCCAACTTACATATTAGGAATTTATATAGCAACTTATAATACAGAGAATAGGCACGGTTTATCAGTCTAGGGCACATCAACCCTGACAAACGCGGATGGGGTAATACGATACCGTTGATATCGCGTAAAGTATCACATGACACAAACAACGGCACATCCCTAACGAGCGTCGCAAAACCAACATATCCATCGTGCGCGCACTCACATACAAACTAGAATGCGATTTCGTAATATATTCCGGTGTCGTGTGCCGCCATTTTTCTATTTGCAGCCTCTGGAGGTGAGAGAAATGTACTATTAGAATCCTAATTCACGTGGAAGCTGAATATTAAATGAACTTTTTCTGAGTTTGAACGTACTATATTTTATTATAGGGGTATAGGTGAATAATTTCACTATTGCGAGCAGTTACATAGGTAGTAAACAACAAGTTTTTTATCCTATATGTTATCCGTAGCTAAGCTATGAACCAACAAAGCCAAAGGATATTTTAGAATCAAATGCTACGACTGAATGTCAACGGATAATGTCTACGTTAATTAAAATTAAGACCCGGAACAAAGTTTAAATAGACGATGCATCCTACCATTACATTCTGAAGGTCAAATCAAGTTTTTATTAGCTTAATAATATTACCCCCCAAAAATTATGGCTCAAGCGAACTGCCATAATAAGCTTTCGGATGATAATTTGATTTAATTACTATGGCAACAATCGTTCACTGGATAGGTGACAAAAATATTATGTTCGAGCCCCCTCTATTTAGTCAAACCACAGGCGTAATGGTTGAGACGTCGGTTATTACAACAAGGGTTCCGGGTTCGATCCCCGGCAGTACAACATTTGTGTGCATGAAAATGTCTGTTTAAATTATTATGGGTGTTTTCTATTTATAATATGTATTTAGTAAGTTTGTCCTTTGTTTAGCATCATAGGCATTTGCTTATTTTAGGGCTAGATGGCGCTGTATGAAAATATAAGTATAAGTAAGTATGTATGAAAGTCTGTGGATATTTTATTCATGTCTGGAAGGCAAATTAAGTTGTTAGTACCGGCTACTATCTGAGGTCGTAACCATCTATCTACCAATCTGAATAATAGCCCAATCGCCCCATAGCTATTTTGTGTAGCTACCTACACAACTTGTGATCTATAAAGTCAAGTAAAAGGCTGCTTAATAATATAATTCAAATTCAAATTCAAAATTCTTTATTCAAATTAGGCTTACAAAAAGCACTTATGAACGTCAAAAAATATACAAGAATATAATAAAAAACAATTACCCAATAAACTATCTCAACAGACTCTCGATCTCATGGCGACAAGACGACAGATGAAACTGCAGTCTTCAGACGACGCGTCACAATACCGGCAGCTTAATAGACGTATATCCAGCTCCTTGCGACGCGATATTTCGTCGCTTAATACAAAGTGTATTAAAGAGGCGATCGAACGGAACAGGGTTCCAAGGTGTTTGCAAGGAAAATGTCTGTTGGGCAAAGCCAGCTGACTAGTCTGAAGACCAACAGTGGAAATGTAGTCTCATCTAAACCAGAGATTTTGAGGGAGATTTTTTTTTTTTTTTATACTATAGCAGGCAAACGAGCAAACGGCTCATCTGATGGTAAATGTCACCGCCGCCCATGTACATTTGCAATACCAGAGGGCACTGAAATGCGTTGCCGGCCTTTCAGCAGGGAATACGCTCTTTTTTGAAGGTCGCCGGGTCGTATCGCTCAGGAAATATCTCCGGCAGCAACTGATTCCACAATTTCGTCGTTCGTGGCAAGAAATTACGACAAAAACGCACTGTCGAGGACTTCCATTCATCTAGGTGGTGAGGATGAAATTTTGAGTTTTGCCTCGAAGTGCGGTGGTGAAATGTAGCAGCCGGAACGAGATCGAATAATTCCTCAGAACACTCCCATGATATACGCGGTAGAAGATGCAGAGCGAGGCAACATCTCTACGCAAACCTAAAGCATCGAGCCGATCGGAAATAACCGGATCGTTGACGATCCGAGCAGCGCGTCTTTGAATGCGGTCAAATGGAAGAAGCTGGTAATGAGGCGCACCTGCCCAAAGGTGGGAGCAATATTCCATGTGGGACGTATTTGCGCCTTATAAAGTTGCAAAACGATGGCCGACATGAAATATCGCTTCGACCTGTTGATTATACCAAGCTTCTTAGAGGCCAGTTTGGCTTTATCATCCAAATGACCGGAACTGGACACTGCTCGAAATGTCAACACCGAGAATTCCAATACTGGCTGCAGGTGATAGGGGAGTATCTTGGAATTTAGGCGATACGACAAATGGCGTTTTTTTTGGCGGTAAACGCGCAAACTTGTGTCTTAAGGGGTTAAACTGAACCAAGTTCTGACGACCCCATTCGGAGACCCGGTTAAGAGAACTCTCGACCTTAGACACAAGTTGATTTCGGCAATCAATGACGTCTTCCTGAGACATCACCCGTACTATCATCTGCATAGCAATGAATGACTTATCAGTAGCATATCATTAATATGCAAGATAAATAGCGTAGGCGATAGCACACAGCCTTGCGGGACACCAGCGTCCACAGATTTAGAGACGAGCATGCACCATCGACAACGACTCTGATGCATCGATCTGATAGGAAGCTGGTAACCCATTTGCATAAAGTCTCAGAAAGTCCATAGAAGACAGCTTAGAGACGAGTGCTTTATGCCATACCCTATCAAAGGCTTTCGCCACGTCCAAACTTGCAGCAAGCGCTTCCCCCCTGCTCTCCAAAGCCATGGCCATCTATGCGTCAAGTACGTCAGAAGATCTCCAGCAGAGCGACCCCTACGGAACCCGTATTGTCGGTCACTTAAAAGCTGGTGATCCTCTAGATAACGCAGGAGTTGGCAATTAATGATAGATTCCATGATTTTGGAGAGCAAGGAGGTTATTGCTATCGGCCTATAATTGGACGGATCCGAACGGTCACCTTTTTTAGGTATCGGCTGCACTGAAGCTGTCTTCCATGACTTTGGGAATACGCCAGCGGTGTATGAAAGTCGAAATAGCCGCGTTAGAACTGGTGCCAACTCAGGGCACATGTCTTCAACACCACAGGGGGGATTCCATCAGGCCCACTCGACTTATGGACTTCTAGGGAAAACAGTGCTTTTCGGACTAAGCGCTGTGAGAACGAACCTCAGGCATGCTACTAGCACACATTGGTATAGACGGAGGTTCGGCACCCCTGTCATCCAGAGTCGAGTTAGACGCAAAGACTGAGCATAGAAGATCCGCTTTCTCCTTTGCGGTATGGGCCATAGAAAGATCCGGCCTACGAAGTGGGGAAGAGAGGGCTTACAAAAAATTTCCCATGGCAGCCTGGCGAGAGACCAGAAGGCACGAGAGCCTGAGGGAAGTCTGACTAATTTCTCACCAATCCTGCCAATATGATCCGACTTTGCCCTGGCAATAACTCTTTTGTAAGACCTGGAAGCAGAATTGTATTCTTTCTTTTTAAGGCTGGTATTATGATCCTCAGACGCTACTGCATTTGCCCAAGCCTGGTAGCTAGCTTGCTTAAGACGACATGCCATGCATGGAGATTGAGAAGTTTTACAGCGAGTTATATACCGCTACACAGATTCCCGCTTCAAGCTTAGCCGAAGACCCGAGAGCTAAGTTAACCCGACATTTATCTGAGGATATCCCGGAAGTCACCTTGAGCGAGATTAGGATGGCTCTGAAACAACTTAAGCGAAATAAGGCCCCGGAGAAGACGGAATTACCGCAGAACTTTTGAAAGCAGGTGGCACGCCAGTGCTTAAGACCCTTCAGAAGCTCTTTAATTCCGTGATCCGTGAGGGTGCGACGCCAGAGGCGTGGAGCAATGGCGTGGTGGTGCTTTTCTTCAAAAAAGGCGACAAAACCTTGCTGAAGAATTATAGACCCATCACGCTATTGAGCCACATTTACAAGTTGTTCTCCAGAGTCATCACGAACCGTCTCGCGCGTAGGTTTGATGATTTCCAGCCCCCGAACAAGCCGGGTTCCGCAAAGGCTTCAGCACCATAGACCACATACATACGCTGCGGCAGGTTATACAGAAGACTAGAGAGTATAACCGGCCATTATGCTTGGCGTTTGTGGACTATGAGAAAGCCTTTGATTCGATCGAGACTTGGGCTGTGCTTCAGGCCCTCCAACGGTGCCATATTGACTTTCGCTATATCGAAGTATTGAGATGTCTGTACGAGAGCGCTACTATGTCAGTCCGTGTACATGAAGAGCTTACACAACCTATCCAATTGCACCGAGGAGTGAGACAGGGAGACGTTATATCTCCGAAACTGTTCACAGTTGCGTTGGAAGATATGTTTAAGCTGCTCGATTGGAAAGGACTTGGCATCAACGTGAATGGCGAGTACATCACTCATCTTCGATTTGCCGATGATATAGTAGTCATGGCAGAATCCATGGAGGATTTAAGCACTATGCTCGAAACCCTAGACGGAGCTTCTCAACAGGTGGGTCTTAAAATGAACATGGACAAGACGAAAGTCATGTCTAATGCCCATGTCGTACCTATACCGATATCAGTTGGAAGTTCTGTCCTCGAAGTTGTTGACGAATATGTGTACCTGGGACAGGTAGTCCAAATGGGTAGGTCCAACTTCGAGAAGGAGGTTTCTCGTCGAATCCAATTAGGATGGGCAGCGTTCGGGAAGTTAAGGCAGATCTTTTCGTCCAAAATACCTCAGTGTCTCAAGACGAAGGTCTTTGACCAGTGTGTGTTGCCAGTTATGACATACGGAAGCGAAACGTGGTCGCTCACTAAGGGCCTCTTGAATAGACTCAAGGTTGCTCAGCGTGCTATGGAGAGAAATCCGAAACGATGATATCCGTAGGAGAACTAGGGTGACCGACATAGCCCAGAGGATTAGCAAGTTGAAGTGGCAGTGGGCAGGGCACATAGTGCGTAGAACCGATGGCCGATGGGGCGGAAAGGTTCTCGAGTGGCGTCCACGTAACGGAAAGCGAAGCGTAGGCCGACCCCCAACCAGATGGACGGATGATCTGGTTAAGGTGGCGGGTAGCAGATGGATGTCAACTGCAAGGGATCGGTCCGCGTGGAAATCATTAGGGGAGGCCTTCGTTCAGCAGTGGACATAATTGGGCTGTAATGATGATGATGATAAATACTAAACTAAAAATATGAATTTTGATGCTTTGAAAAAAAAGCGCTTCAGTGGATTGGCCTGTTAAGAAAGAAGCACCCAAGAAAACTCAACAGTGTAGCCTTTTTTAAAAACAATTACTTAATGTAACAATATATCATAAACACTGAAATAGCTGAGCAATTTAAGACCAAGGATTTTTATCACATAAATATTCGTCAATAGTGTAGTACCCTTTTTAGAAAGGTGGTTTTTATTCTAGCTTAAACGTGTGTAAAGGTAACTCGACAATATTCTGCGGTACCTTATTGAAAACTTTATACATCTTCCTATAAAAGATTTACCTACTTATGTAGTCTCAAGTCCGGAACAGCAAGTTTGTTTCTATTCCTAGTATTAAAATTGTGTGAGACACAATTTTTTTAAAGGTATGATAGTATTTACAGACGTAAATTAAATTTTCATAAATATATTGTGATGCTACAGTCATTATATTTATTTCTTTAAAAAGTTCCTTAAGAGAGTCACGGGGTCTAAGGTTGTAGATAAAACGAATATCTTTTTTGTAGTACAAATATTGATTGTATTAATGTCAGCAGCTGAGCCCCACAAGA